>JAJOOR010011075.1:0-26911 GCA_036250505.1 Solanum acaule
AAGACAATACATCTTTGTCACATCCAAACATGTCCATGTAGTCTTTCTTCAAATCTGCTTGAACAATAATTCCAGTCCCACATGGTGTATCATACAACCAAAACATATCACTACGTCTCAATCCTAAACTTAGCAAGCAAGGTTTTCCCCAACCAAAATCAGCTTCATTAATAGGGAACCTACATAAACTTGATGCCATGCACACATCCACTTGTTCATTTTCTTCCCATTCTTGTATTTCTTCATGAAATTTGGATGCTAGGGAATATATGTCATCATTTGATTTCGCAAATGATATGTTGGTCTTTTGTATTACGTCCTTGATCAATAGTAAAATGTCTTGTAACTCCATTCCTGTTTCTCCCGGTATGAATTTGACTGGGACTTCAAGAGCGAAATTCCCAAAGGAGTTTTCGTATTTCGGAAAGTCAATCTTACCACGTAAATTCACAGGGATGCTTAATAAACAAGGTCTCAAACGTCCATTATTTTTATGTTGAGAAATATTGATTAGAGTCCTCCATAGAAAAGCAATCACCAACTCAACTCGTGATGGTCTGAAATAAACCACTCCAACATTTTTCCTAAGTTTAGATATCGCGGATAGATTTATGACAAACCTCTTCGCGACCATTTCAGCAAAATCATGATAATGATCATCTCTAGGAGACTTGACTCTTTTTAACAAATGATTATCACTTATTGGTGGGAAAATGGTACCAAAATCATCAAAGGTGAAGCAATTGATCGTATCAGAATGAATATTAATTCCCATTTTACTCACTTTAGACCACTCATAAATAAATTTCAATGCTGTGAAACCATCAATAACCGCGTGTTCAATTTTCGGGCAAAAATTCAAAGCTAGGTCGATATCTTTTTGTGCACCCTTGAGGAAATCACAAAATTGAGAATCAACTTTTGCCTTTATATACAAAGCACCTTCATCATGGCAATTGATTGATTGACCATCAGATGTAAATCTACCTGATGCTGGATAAACATGAGTTAAAAGCTTAGACAATGATTGTTCAAGTTGTTCATGTATAGGAAAGGTGGAATATTTGATTGGATAGAAAAGAACGCAAGGGACGTGCATTTGGAGAGCAATTTGATCAAAGAAAGATAATTTGTAATTTTTGGGGTGATCAACATTATTATCATGATTTGAAGTGGGGAAGGATCTTATGATATCCTTGGAAAGAATGTTAATCTTTTTAAGAGACTTAGAGTCCATTATTTGATTTGAAGTTTTTTGCTATGATATCTTCAAAAATCATGTCACTAATATATAGCATACATGCCTCTAGATAAGATCCATTTAATGCATTTTTATTTATATATGATCAATAATACTCTTTTGGAGTAAAGAGGTTGAAGTTCTAAAATAATGAAGAAAATTAATTTTAAAAATAATGAATTGGTGCTAGAAATAACAATGGCTGAACTAAAATAAATAGATCCAGTCCAAAATAAAAACAAAGACATGAAACTAAAGAGATAAAAAGACAACAAAAATAATTATTAGCCCCTCAATAAAACACTATTTATTCACCTGTCGGTAAATTATTCATTTTTAACTTATCAAGAGAAAAATAATTATTTTTTTATTTTTATCTTTAGCCGTGATTACTTATTTTATAAATTATTTTTCAAAAAATTAATATTAAACATAAATTAATAGAGGTAGAGTTGATTGTTTTCTGAATATACCAATTTCAAATTTTACAATTAAAGTGAACGAAGGGATACTAATTTAGACAAAAGTAAATGACCTCCCTTCTTTCCATAATTGAAGTCATGAAATATGTTGCGCATTTAATACGAATGTGGATCTTATGTCTGCCTCGTATAGATAGAAAGATTATTTTTAATAGACCCTTGTTAAAATAAGATTTGTCAAAGAGTCTGAAAAAGGGGATACAGATATGAGAACAATAATAATAACTATTCAATGTGAAATAGGAACCGATACACAACAAACAGAAGAAAGTACAATAACGAAAGCAAGATAATGCAATAATCAATACACAAAAAAATTAAACAACAATGGAACACACTTTTAATATTATGATTACTTTATAAAGATAAATTCTGTTAATTATCTATTATAAATTTTTAATTATAATTATATTTTTATTAAATGAAAAGTGCATATTTAAATATTCAATCAATATTAAATAAAAAAAGAAATTAAATATTGATATATATATTAACATGATGACTTAAATATAATTAAAAATTTCAAGCAAAATAAATTTTGAAAACCATTGAATCAACTTTTTAGGTGTAATGGTGTCTTAAATCATAGTAACACGCATTAAAAGTTCTTGCATTACTAATACCATGAATTTTCATGTATTAGTAATACACAATAAAATATAGTTATACATAGATTCAAAAAATTATACCAAACAAGCTGATACTATTAATATACAAAATTAATACATACACTATTTTTTCTGATATACTCTACCAAAGTACTCCTAAATCAAGTTTCGAGGATGACTTTTTAGCAAATAAACCCAACCTCTTCATACTAACAAATGATTTAATTGAGTGGAAAACACATTTATTGACAATAGACACACATCAATTTATGATATACTTGTCTATAGTTGATAATCGTTGATAAAGTGATTGAAATTTTAAAACAATGAAGAAATTAATTTTAAAAAATAATGACTAAGAGTTAGAAATAACAATGATTATATTTAAAAAGTATTCCATCGTTGGATAGTAATTTTCTAATGAGATCTAGAAATAGCAATAACCCAAAATAAAACAAAAGACAATAAATTAAAAGATAACAAAAAAAACAAGTGGTACACCAAATAGGAAAGTGATCGAACAAAAAAATTTCTTATTAGCCCCTCAATAAAAACACTATTTTAGCGTGATTGATTTAATTCATTTAATGCATTTCTTATTAACTTTTTATTTATTTATTAAAGCTGGCCAAAAGGCGAACAACAATAACATATTCATGTAATCCCACAAGTGAATTACGCGGAGAATAGAATGTATTTATCACAAGCTACACTAAAAGCCAGTTACTCTATGGTCCCAAAATCTTTGAAAAAATCCTGTTGAATGTGTGATCAATAATACTCTTTTGTCTAGTAGCCTATACAAAGTGACTGAACAAAAGAATCTCTTATTAGCCCCTCAAAAAACCACTATTTTTTTCACGTGTCTCTGAATTATTCACTTTTAACATATTTGTTTGTTTGTGATAAATTTTAACGTGACAGAAAAATAAATTATAATCACAAATGAAATATGAAGAAACAAAATTTTATTCATTAAGATTGTAAGTATAATTCTGTTCTCCCTTAATTCTTCTCTCATGAGATTTATCCGTCATTAATAAGATTTGGCGTATTACTCAAACTAGGTTGATTTTGATTTGATCACTTTATGCATATTTTATGAGTTTGCGGAATATTCAAGATGTCTTTCAAAGGAATATAGTACATTTATATAGGCATGAACTAAAGTTTAGGGTTGAATAACCTCCAAGAATTCTAATTGAAATTGAACACACCTTGTAGAGTCTCAACTCGATTTGAACACGTCTTGTGGAGTCCCACAAAATTTCAATGTTACAATATTAAGAAAAGATAATTATTCTTTTTATTTTTACTTTTAGTATTAATTACTTGTCACAACCCAAAAATGATTGTGATGGCACTCGTCTTATCCTACCAAGACAAATCTGCCTAAACCTAAATATTATGATAAAATGTGGAAGTAAAAAAAAAATGAAAGTCTAACAACAACTAAATAAAGCGGATAACAAAGTCTTCTTAAATAAACCCCAAAATCTAGTTGTCACGTGTGTAAGCCTCTAATGTATTACAATAGAATTGAAAGAAATAAACAAATTCAAATGAAATTGTCTTAAAGTAGAAAACGATCATAAATATGAAGAAGTGATCCGCTTGAATGACAAGCAACTACCTCACAAATCTCCACAGGAAGCCTCGGACAAGAAAGAAAGAAGGAATATCACGAAGATTCGGGCTCGTAACCTACACAAATAGAGGCTTGTATATGTGACAATCGAATTTTAAAATATTTTAAAATGACTAAATTTTTCGCTCTTATGTTATTATTAGTTTATCTTTCCGCTTTTCTTTCGTCGATTGAGTTAAGACTAATTTATCGTGATAAATTAAATAAGTGTCATCACATCTATCTATAAACCATAACAGATCCATCCATATTTACAAAGCAGTAACCCATTTCTAATAGTTACCAAAACGGGAAGTGACCGAGGAAAATCGGTAAATTATTCATTGAATTTGCGGTGTTTTGTACCCTTATAAAAATATCAATATCAAGTGGTCACCAAATACTAATTTAGACAAACGTAAATGATCAGTGTCTTCCTTCTTTTTAATACTAGATACACGATCCCGTTCCAGCACGGGGCCCAATATTCGTTCGTTTTATATTAATTGATTATTTTTTATTTTGCACGATACTGAAGATATTATAAATAAGAAAATAACTTTACTAATTCAACCCTTAAAAAAATTTGTGAGAATTTTACAAACAAATGTGATACTTTCAAAAGGAATTAACGGCAAGGGTAATATAGGAAAATTTTAAATAATGTTTTGTTGATTTAGTAAGATGATCAACTAATATGAGATAACTATTTTTAGAATAATAGTCAATTAATATGGGACGAAGGGAGTGTCATAGAACTTGAAAAGTTAGCCAAATTTTTATATGATTTTAAGTTGTTAGTACTTTTTATATAATTTTAAAAATAATATATATTACTCTCTTTGTTTCAATTTACGTGGCATATATAGAATTTCAAAAATAATCATTTTTATATGTCTTTTAAATATTTAACGTAATATTTAGATCATATATGTTACTTCTCATGTCCCAATTTATGCAGCACTGATAAGATTTTTTTAGAGTCAAGCGATTTTTTATATGCATTTTATACTTTTTAAATTGTAAATTAAATGTGATTTATAAATTGATATCAATAGAATTTCGAGAGTCAATTAAAAAAAATTATATAATTTTTAAATATTTAAGTTGTTAATTATTATGATTTATAGTGTTATTGTCACGACCCAAGTCGACACCCTGGACGTGGCCGGCACTCAAGAATCATTGATGGTCCCCAAGCGAACCCTCATCCTGGCTAACTACAAGCAGAAGACTAACTTAAGCATGCAAAAGCTTAAAACTGAATAAAAATAAATGAAACTGAAATACAAAACTTTAACTCAAATGAAAAACTCTGAATATAAAAATAATAATCAACTCGCCATAAAATAGGCAACTTAAGTCTTTAAAACATTTAATAAAAGGAATGAATAATACAGACTTCTCAACTATACTGACTATCTATGAAGCCTCTAACTGATAAAGATGAAAGTCGGGACAAGACCCACAACATCCTGACTAAACTAAAAAGTAAAGATGAAGTCTCACTAATATATAGCATACATGCCTCTAGATAAGATCCATTTAGTGCATTTTTATTTATATATAATATTGTTGGGTTATGAAGGGTGATTAGGGCGTCATGCGGAAGCTTATAATTTGCAAATCATATGACGATAAATTAGACGACAAATAAAATCATATTAAAAACATATTAAAAACATATTATTAATATAGTTTGGTCAACGACCTACATATTATAAAACTAATATTGAAAAACATAAATATGTTTAGGAGAAAATCTCCCCATAAACAAGACTCTCTAAATGACTACATTGTAGATGCTATTGTGTTCTTGGTATGAGAAGAGGAGTCTTCAATTTATAGATCCCCTAACTTTTCCTCTAAGGAAGAATCAACCAAATATGGAAGAAATATATATATTCCTTTCATGAAAATTAAAAACATTTATAGTAATGTTTTATCTTTTCTTTTAGGAAAAAATAAACTTCAAATAAGGTAAGAAAATCAGGGCAAAACCTAACAAATCTCCCCTTTTGACTGAATTTTCTTGACAAAACTTGATCCACCTTCTTCATATGTTTGATAATCTTGTTCTTCACAAAATCTCCAGGTATCACTGCTGCTTACCATGATTTAAAAATTGATATGGGCTAAAAATTGGGACCCTGTATAAAAAGTTATGAGCAGGGTTGAAAGTGGAGTTTATGCGTTAAAAGTAATATGCATGAGTTGAAAGTAGAGCGCATACGTTAAAAGTAAGATGCATGAGTTAAAAGTGGAGCTCATGCGTTAAAAGTAAGATGGATGAGTTAAAAGTTGAGCTCATGTGTTAAAAGTAAAGATACATGAGTTAAAAATGGAGCCCAAGCATTAAAGTTTGCAAGGGTTGAAAGTTGGAGCCTATGCTCTAAAGTAAGCATGAGTTGAAAATTGATTTTGTTTTAAAGGATGGAGCAGCAGGATATTGTTGAAAATCTATTTGAATTTCTTTTTTCTTCACATGTAGTAGCATAAAAATCTTCATTATCATCACGTTGATTGCAAATTGATTTGAAACCACTTTAACCTGTCCTCAATCTTGTTGAACCATTGGATCATTGAATCATGTGCTCTGATATCACTTGTTGGGTTATGAAAGGTGATTAAGGCGTCGTGCGGAAGCTTATAATTTGCAAATCATATGACGATAAATTAGACGACAAATAAAATTATATTAAAAACATATTATTAATATAGTTTGGTCAAACGACCTACATATTATAAAACTAATATTGAAAAACATAAATATGTTTAGGAGAAAATCTCTCCATAAACAAGACTTTATAAATGACTACATTGTGGATGTTATTGTGTTCTTGGTATGAGAAGAGGGGTCTTCAATTTATAGATCTCCTAACTTTACCTCTAAGGAAAGAATCAATCAAATATGGAAGAAAAATATATATTCCTTTCATGAAAAGTAAAAACATTTATAGTAATGTTTTGTCTTTTTTTTTAGGAAAAAATAAACTTCAAATAAGGTAAGAAAATCAAGGCAAAATCCTAACAAATATGTGGCCAAAAGGCAAACAACGACAATATATTCAGGTAATCGCACATGTGTTATGTGGAGAATAGAATGTATGTGTGGTATGTACACTAAAAGCCAATTACTCTACAGTCCCAAAATTTTTGAATAAAATCCTGTTGAACATTAGAACATGTGATCAATAATACATTTAGGGGCCGTTTGGTTACGGTATAAGATGGCATGTTATTTATGTATAATATATTGTATTAGTTTTACTATGTATGGTAAAAGTTTTTTATTAGGTTGTAAAGTCAACATGACTTATACTATGTTTGGTTGATAAGTTCTTATAAATATTGTATAAAAGTTATTCATATATTAATTTTATATGGTGTTTAGTTGTGTTTTTTGTAATCCTACATAATTAATACCTACATAAATTATGAGGGAACTTATGTATAAGTTATGCAGGATAGAATGTGTAATAAGTTATGTGGGTATTAGTTATACATGTATTAAAAAGATAAATTACACATTTATCCCTATTAATTTATTTTTAAATCTTTTTTTATTGAAAACTTTACATAACTATTCTATTTTCTCAACTATTTTCGTTTCTTACTTTTTTTTGTATACAAACAACGTTTTATTTGTTTTCATTTAAAATCAAAATATAAATATTTATTAATATTATAAATAGGAATGTATAATTTTGATAGCACATATGCTAATTATATATTCGCATTATATATTACTAAATATATCCACATATTTAAATATCATGTATTAAGTTTTTACTTAGAACATGAATTTATATATAATTTATAAATTTGGTATACTAAAAATGTACAAACAACACATGCATCATATTGATAGAAATTTACATTATATAAAATAGAATAGTATAATGTACTTGAAATATATTAAGTATTTTATTCTTATAAGCTTTAAATATTAAAAACACAGAGAAAAAAAAAATAGAATTCCTAATTAAGTATAGAGAATTTTTTATTTTTTTTTAAGGGAGAATAAAAACTATTATGAACAAAATTAATGTTAAAAACTAGGCAAAAGTTTAGGAGAGGACCAAAAGTGCATCAATATTGCAAACATGAGGGCCTATTAGTGTTTCATGTGAAAACTCAAGGATGACTATGAGTTTTAACCCAAAGATGAGAGTCTATTTTGGGCTTTCTCTCACTATTTGCTTACTTATTTTATTTGTAAATAATATATATTAATTTATATTAAATAAAGGTTTAAGTCATCGATAGCCACTTAGGCCTCATTTGTTTTCATTAAGATTAAGATCTCTGAATCTGAATACACTTCTGAACATTAAGATTTGCATTAAGAGCTATGTGTTTAGATCTGAATACACATCTGAATATTAAGATGTTGTCTCCAAATCTGAACACTGAATGATTATTGTTTATTTTCAATATCTGAATGTGCATATGAAATCAAACATTATAGTAATAAATGTTATAAAATATTCATTTCAACAAAAAATATTACTTTTTTATTAAAAAAAATATCATAATCACGAATAAAAAGTATTTTATAGGCACAATATAATATCAAAAAATTCAATAAGTATGATAAATACTAGTTGAAAAATAATAAATAAGGTATCACATTATCAGCGCCTAACATATATTTTGACTAATTAGAAAAACTAAAGAATTCTTATCTTTTTCTCGATAACCTTAATACAATTCTCTAACTTGTGAACCTCTAACGGCTTTCATGCTTTTTTGTAGCGGACACTTTCACAAAATATACTAACACATGTACTTGTATAATGACTTTTCACATTCAAGTCCATCTAATTTTCTATATATTCTTAAAATGTAGGTGCACTATTTTTTTAATCAATAACTCCAGAGCAGTAATCATCTTTTCATCAATTTCCAATTCAGACGAATAAGTTTTTTTTCTTCCCCAAAACTTTTTTGTTCCAGCTGAAACTGAAGATTGGAATGGAGAATTATTAAGAGCTCCATTATTTTTGTCACAAACTAGTTCAACAACAATAATATATTAGTGTTATCTCACAAACAGATTTGATGATCAAAGAGTCTCAATAAAATTATTGGCCTAAGACAAAATTCTAATAAGAGACCTCAAATATGTATACATAGTTATTATTTTAATTATGAATAGTATTTTTTTCACTCAAAAACCTTGATGAACATCAATACACTAAAAATATTATTGCAACACGTGTTCTTGACAAACATCAATACACCCTAAGCAAATTATTAATATAAAAAAAATACTTGTAAAGATTATGAAAACTTACCAGTTCAAGAGGCAAAAATTAGTGTTTGATTGAGAAAAGAGAGGAAGAAAGTTTGTAGTTGTGAGAGCAAAAGTCACGCATAGACCGAGAGAGGTGATACAAAATTATTTTATAACTTATTAAATAAGTCTGAATGGTGTTAAGACTCTCCTGCCGTTCTGATTCGTTCAGACCTTGGCTTTTTGAAAAAAGAAACAAATGGACTTAATGGGCTGAATTTGAATCATTCAGATTCAGACCTAAAAAACAAACGCACTTAATGGACTGAATCTGATTGATTAAGATTTAGACTTCCATTAAGTGCAAACAAATGAGGTCTTAAAGTTGTCCGCATATTTCACTTGAACCTCTCCATTAAGACTTGTACCTATTGAACACCTAGACAACAAGAAACTTGTACCTATTAAACCCTTTTTGCTGACATGGCAAATTGTTTGTAGTACACACAAAGAGAGGAGCGTGTAAGCATAATTTTTTAGGAAGAAAAAAAAGAAAAGATTTTATATCTTCTTCTTTGAGAAAGCTCCTATCACCATTTTTCCATAGCAAGTTGCAGCCATCACTGCTCACAATTCTCTCTCCTTCCTTTTCGATTTTCAGCCATCCTCTTTCTCCAATACACCAGCTTACCAAATCGGTTGTTACCATCCACAAGTCTACCGTCCACACATTCAAATCAGTCACCTTAAGTTTTTCGTCGGAAAAAATGTTATCTCTGCTGCCACCAAAAATATTTATCCCTTGTTCATCTCTTTTGTCAAATTAAATATAAATCTTAAAACAAAAGAAATACAAAAAAAAAAATGAAGTACAGATTCCTTTTCATTGACATGGAATGTTAAGCAAATGTCATTACATAAAGACACAAAAAAAAAAATAACAAGCAATCAATGATCAATCGTCTTCTTATTTTAGTATTCATTATTTCCGGCGAAACTCCATTTTTTCCGGCAAGAATAATACGAATTTAAAATTATTCTTTGACATTATTAATGTATTCAAATTCTAAAAAACTCACAACACAAGAAGAAGAAAGAATATCAATAAATCTAAATTAATGTTTGAGGATAAGAGTAAGATTAAAGAATGGCCTGGGGAAGGTTTGCGAAAGAGGAAAAGGGTAAGGATGATTTTCTTTTTTCTTTTCTTTCTAAAAAGATACTATAATTTTTCATTATAATTTATTTTTTATTAGTTATTCTAGCCCCAATACCATGTGTCTTCTTTTGATTAGTTACTATGCCACATCATTCGCGAGTGTATAACACACACTCTTATTTCAGCTGATTGTCTATAAAGTGTTCGATGGGTAAATTTTTTGATTAGTCAAGGTGTTCAATTGAAACAAGCCTAAGATGAGGTGTCTAGGTGAAATTTGCGGATAACTTTAAGTGGCTATCGATGACTTAAGCCTAAAATCAATATTCAATAGTTAATAATTCATGTGATGTAATCTCTACATAACTAAGTAATACTTCAATAACTAATACTCACATAACTAATACTGACATAACTAAACCCTGCATAACTAAATCCTGCATAATTAATACATCCATAACTAAACCCTGCATAACTAAACCCTGCATAACTAATACCTACATAACTAAACTCTGCATAACTAATACCTGCATAACTCTAACCAGTAACCAAATGACCCCTTATTGACAACTGACACGTATCAATTTTTATAATATACCTGTTTATAATTGATGGTAGTTGCGGTAAAGTGGTTGAAGTTCAAGAAAATTATTTTTAAAAAATAATGAATGGGAGCTAGAAGTAACAATGGCTGAACTAAAAAAAATATTCCATCACTATACTAATTTTCTGATGAGAGCTAGAAATAGAAAAAGCACAATCAAGTAGATTATAGATCCAGTCCAAAATAAAAATAAAGACATGAAAATTGTCATGTAGGACGAATGTATCTATTTGTTCAATTTTATATAAATTTAAATGTCTACTTGTGCACACTAAAAATTAAACATCATAGTTATCAATTTAAGCCAAGTTAAGAGCCATGTTTATGTATTATGCCAAAAAAAAAAAGTGTCACCAAATAGGAAAGTGACTGAACAAAAAGATCTCTTATTAGCCCCTCAATAAAACACTATTTTTTCACGTGTTGGTAAATTATTCATATTTAACGTAGTTAGAAAAATAATTAATTTTTTCATTTTTGTATTTAGCATTAATTATTTATTCTACAAATTATTTTAAAAAAGTTAATATTAAATACAAATTAATAGAGGTAGTTGTAGATATTGAAATATTGTGGACTCTACAAGATGTCTTCAGTTTGAGTTGGAACTTCACAAAGTGTGTTCAATTTCAATTAGGATTCTTGAAAGCTATTCAACTCTAAACCATAGTTCATGTTTATATAAATGATACTATATTCTCTTTAAGTGACATCTCAAATATTCCAAATTCATGAAATATTTATAAAGAGATCAAAACCAAATCATCTTAATTTGAGAATTTGTCACTAACGACGCTTGAATTATGAAGATCAAGTCCAAATCATCTTAATTTGGGAAATACGCCACTAACAACTCTCATATTATGAAGATCAAATCCAAATCATCCAAGTTCGAGAAATACGTCACTAACTGCCCTCAAATATATTATAGAAATCAAGTCCAAATAATTTAAATTTGAAAAATACACCACTATTTATTAATAAAATCATATTTTTTTTATAATTTATTTGTAATTGTAATTTATCATCTAAAGTCATGTCATTAATAATTAAGATGAAGATGTGTCACATCATATTTAATCGCTTCCCCGATACTTCTCAACTTGTCTCTCCCTCTTCTAACAGCTGTCACTGCACTGGCCACTGCCACTGTGACCAAAATGTCATTTTATTAAAATCAAAACGGGTCCATCCAATTCTGATGGATTCGATCAAATATGGAAACAAAGACAAAAAGCCGAAAAGGAAAACTTTGCAAAACCCTAATTCATTGAATTGCAGAGGCCCTGTTTCGTACCCTTATAAAAATATCAAACTAGCTCATAAATGTTTTTATTTGGGTTCGAAAGAAGCTAAAACTTTCTGCTTCTAAGAAAAATTTGAACAAAAATTATTATTTTTTCTTGACCAAAATATCACTGTCATACATGCATATTTACAAATATATTTTTTTATATATTCCCTTCGTCCCATTTTATGTGGCACCATTTCCTTTTTGGTCAGTCCCAAAAAGAATGTCATATTTCCTTATATGGTAAATATTTAAAGGTACAATTTCTCTTTTACCCTTGTTGGTCTCACTTAATCTTAAAGATAGTACTCAAATACATTTAATAGGAGAGAGAAATGTGAGTCTACTTTTTAACGGACAATTTGATATGCATTTCAAAGTCTTCATTTATTTCTTAAACTCCGTACCCGGTCAAATGTTGCCACATAAAATGAGACGGAGGGAGTATTTTTTAATTGTTGGGATGATTTTTTCGTATGTAGTGATTATTTAATTTGTGGAATGATTTTAAAATTATTTTACTAGATATTTTTAATTATATTTAAATCATTATGTTATCAATATTTAATTTTTAAACTTTTTTATCTATGTCACGACCCAAAATGAGTCATGAGTGGCACCCACACTTAACCTCCTAGGTGAGCAAACAAACGAATTTAACCCCAATTTATATTAACTGTTCAACTTACGAAATACAACCTTAATGCGGAAGCTCAAATCTTAATAAAGTAAGTAATAAAAATCCTCTATAGTCAGTTACATATCGTTTTTCCAAAACCTGAAAGTCATCACATCGGTTACATCTATTCTCAAAATACCAAGTCTAAGCATATTAAAGACACCAGAATAAATAAATAAAATAGTCTATGTTCGAAAACTAAGGACATCATGCCATGACCGAGAGAATTCAACACGAGCTAGAAGGAATAGTTCACCCTGAAATTTGATGTGCTGGTGACTGGCTAGAGCTAAGGGTGAGTCGAAATCATTGGTATGCTTGCTGCACTCCACAAAGGGAAAAACAAAGGAAACACAAGTAGGGGTCAGTACAAAAAACATGTACTGAGTAGATATCATCGGCCGATCCAAAATAGAAACAAATATGCGTAAAGTGAGAACATTAAATCAACTATAGCACTTAGCAGGTGGCAGACAACAAACAACATGAACAAGTGACAACAGTAATGCAACAAGTACGTAATCAATCAACAATATCAAGAACACACAAAAGGACGCATGCCTCCACACCGCACTCTTTTGGAAATTGGGTTCTTTGAGATTGAATACATTAAGTTACTTTAATATGTTTTCTTTTAATGTTATCATGTCGACACCCAATTCAATAATAACATGCCGGCTCGTGGCACCCGATCCAAATATATTCATCATTATTTTCATCACTTTCCACTTCATTACAATATTTCATCAAATCTTCTTTATTCAAGGAATTACTTTAATAGAACAAGTTCAAGATTATAGATTTTGCAGTCTTGGGACTACAGACAATTCACAAACAACACATGAATTATTCAAACCATAACAATCAAGTACATAAAAAATTTCACAATATCACTCAATAACTATCAATCACTATTGAGAGTCTCTCATCACATAGAATAAATCATGATAATCTACCTCAACCGAAGAATGGAAGTCGAGCAAGCTAATTCCTCAATGTTTTTTATTTCCTCAATGCCTCCAAATGTTTCCAATTTATCAAGTATACAACATTCATAAGCACACAAATCTGTAGACACCCATATCATTATATATCTCACCTTGACTCAAAAACCCACTAAAATTTATAATTAATTTCCTATGTCTTGATATCAACTAATATACCAAGTCTCATACTTCATAATATTCAAACTTAGGATTACGTCTCAATTTTTTCAATTACTATAACTTTAAAAGTGTTCATATAATAGAATCCACATAAATTGAGGTGTTTCATATCTGTAGATTGTAATCGTCAAGAACAATTATTACTATAGGGATAAATAGAAAATAAATAGTTAATTGTCTTAAATTTCTAAAATAACAATAATTTGAGACAATTCATCTTAGAAATCACGATATATACTTTGAGACGAGAGAAATAAGGAGAACATTTATTGAGTGTGGTCAAAAGGCCAACAACGACCGTATATTCAGGTAATCGCACATGTGAATCATGTGGAGAATAAATGTGTGGTAGGTACACTAAAAACCAATGAGTACTGCTAATTGGCAAGACAAAATTTTGACACGAATTACCAAGACACGGGTAAATGACGAAAATATCCTTTTTGTTCCAAAACCGCTTGTATTTCCCTCCAAAAAAGAAAATCAACTTTGACATTTTAATAATTATTTACTCTCTCTCTTACTTTACTCTTTTTATCTCCTTCAACTTCACTCTTCATTCTCATCCGTTCTTATTTTAATTTGTTGATCAAGAATTTATTTTGGTGTTGGATTTATATAATTTTAACAAAATGAAATCGACTAGTCAGAATAGCCAATTCAACGATGTAAAAATTGACAAA
Organism: Solanum acaule; assembly: GCA_036250505.1. Lineage (NCBI taxonomy): Eukaryota > Viridiplantae > Streptophyta > Magnoliopsida > Solanales > Solanaceae > Solanum > Solanum acaule. The sequence goes on from JAJOOR010011075.1 coordinate 14,779, forward strand.
AAACAAATATATTTGAACAAAGGTAGTTTAATCAACTCGAATTTTTCGTTGATTTATTATTTCAAATTAAAATTATGAACGAAAAGGGAAAAAAACACTATTTAAAATGACAACGTATGAAGACCCAAACTTGGTAGAAATAGAAGTAAACCTTACCAAAAAAAACGGAAAAGCTCAATAAAGTATGAAATTAAATAAAAATTTCTTGGATAGTGTGATATAAATAATAATACAACTTGAACTTTTCAAAAGTGGTTTAAGTTTTAAAAAGTAAATTTGATAGTGTCAGTTGTGCGAGGCCTTTTTGCCATTTGTATATGTGGGGCCCATACTGTACTTATTCATTTCCTCACTTTATCTCTTCCAATTTTAATCTTTTCTTTTACTTGCATTTTCTTTTTTGCTTGCAACTCTTATTGTAATTTTATTTTGATAAATAAACTTTGAAACTCACCCTGATATATATATATATCATTTATTTGAGGGAAAATTAAAGTGATATGTTAGAAAAATTTTAATTTTTTTTGGATGAATTCAAATAAATTGAAGATAGTGAAATTAAAAAATAAATTGAACTCTCACCAATAAAGTAAAAAATCACTCAATTATTTTAATTATTTAAATTTTAGTCAAAAATATATTTTTTGAGATTTCAATTTTAATCACTCAATTTTTAATTGCCAAATATATTTTTATTTTTATTTATTCTATAACCACTTAATGTTTTTAATGTTTAATATTAATAAATTTTTTCGTTCTTCATTTGTATCTTTTTTCAATGCAAAAATTCATTTTTTATTTTATCTTTGCATCTTCTAAAGCTTTTTTTTTTTAGTTCTACCTCTCAGTGTAAATTTTTTTTATTCATACTACTATTATTTTGTGCTTTTACAAATTTATTTGATTAATTTTTTTTTATTAATTATATCTTTGTAAATAAACAAATAATTTTATATAACTATTTTTAATAATATAAATAATCAATATCGAGATAAAAAATAATATCAAAATGTTAAAAATAAAATGAGTCTGGCAAAATTTTTTGAATTTCATATTTTTCATGAATAAAGTTATTTAAGTGGAATATAAAATTTAGAAGAATTGTTAGAAAAGAAACTAAAGTAAAAAAAGTAAGAAAGAGAAAAAGAAAACGTTAAAAGGTAGAGAGAGAAAGATGTTTGGCCATTTTTATGAAATGGATCCACTTGGCAAAATATAAATGGGCCTCATATAACTTTTGTCTGCCACATCATATTTGTGCCTCATGCATGATAAAAAAAATTCAAAAAGTTGTGGTTTTAAAAGTATTAAAAGTGGTTTTACTTTTGAAGGTAATTTAGGTATACGAAATATATGAATTTACTCAAACACCCTTAACTTTTCACCAAAATTACAAAAATACTTGATTTTTGTTGCTCGTGTCATTTCGTGCCAAAAATCTGTCTTGTCAATTATATTTTCCGGAAACGAATTACTCTATGTTCCCAAAAATTTGTCAGAACATGTAGTCGAGTATTGACAAATGATTTAATTGAGTAGAAAAATACATTTATTGACAACTGACACATATCAACTTTTATAATATAATATACCTGTCTATAATTGATGAAAGTAGTTGAAGTTCAGGAAAATTAATTCTTAAAAATAATGAATGGGAGCTAGAAATAACAATGGCTGAACTAAAAAAATATTCCATTAGTATACTAATTTTCTGATGAGACCTAGAAATAGAAAAAGCACATTTCAAATAGATTATAGATCCAGCCCAAAATAAAAACAAAGATATGAAACAAAAGATATAAAAAGACGACGAAAAAAAAGTATAATACATAAACATGACATTTAACTTGACTTCAACTGGTAATTATTCCTTTAACTTTAGATATGCAGAAGCAAACACACATGTCTTACATGTCATAATACATGTAGGACACCATGTATGACACAAGATTGTCATATAGGACGAATGTATCTATTTGGTCAATGGTGGATTCTAAACCCTAGTTCATGCCTCTAGATTAGTTCCATTTAGTGCATTTCTTATTAACTTTTTATTTATTTATTTATTAATAGTGACCAACACGCCAACAACAACATATCTAGTGTAATTTTATTAGAGTAGGTAAAGTTTTCACATTGGTTGAGAAATGAACTGGTGGTCTACATATATGAATTTGGATCCTCTCCTCATAAGCTAGTTTTTAGGGTTGAGTTAGGCCTAGTTAGGGGTGTTCAAAACCAAACTGTAACCGTAAGTGAATATTAGTTAATCAAATTCACTGCGACATCCCGTGCTCCATGGACGGATCCACCCTTGGTCAAGGGGTGTCCAACAATACCGCTTCGTCTGAAAATTACATTGTTATAGAAGTTAACTTTTTGCTTAATATATATATAAGTATTATCAACTCTTGAAACAAGTTGAAGATTTAGTCTAATAGTTAAGGTTACCAAAAGATAACAGAAAACAAGTGGCAACCAAATAGGAAAGTGACCGAACAACAAAGTCGAAAAAGGCTACTTTTTCACTTTTAATATACTTGGTTCTTTTTTATATGTCATTCTTATTATAAATAATTGGTCTATAATATTTTATTTGTCTGATAATAATTGTCCATTATACTAAAATAGTTATCTTATAACACTTGTCAAATTTTAAAAATCAAGAGATAATTCACTTTTTGTATCTATTTACCTTTGTTATTAAATATTATTTATCATCTAACACATTTTAAAAAACATTGAATTTAATAAAGTCAAAGGATAATATAGTAATATTACCCTTAATTATTTATTATTTTTTAAGAGATGTGGGCAACTATTGTTGGATAGAGATTGTACTTATTATTTCATAAAATCAATGCATAAATTACTTCTCCTATTATTTATAAATTTTTTTACTTCTCCTATTATATATAGATATATTTTTGTGGTGCTGACACATGACATTTTTTACTTCTCCTATTATATAAAGATAGATATTATATATAAATATATTTTAAAATTGTTGAATTTTTGTAGTGCTGACACATGACATTTTTTACTTCTTCTATTATATATAGATAGACATATATATAGAGAGAGATAAGTATATAGATATAGATTTTATAAATTGGATGAATTGGATATTTTTTGAAATATTAAAAAATTCCTAGATTAAATTGCTTTGAATAGAAAATCAATCTTTTCAAATTTATAAATTCAATTTTTTTACAAATAAAATATAGATTTTTTCTTGTGTGCTGACATTTGTCAGTGTTTATGTAAATTGACGATATTTATCCGTGTTTATATAAGTGCAGTTTTTTTTTTTTAAAAAAAAGAAAAGGTAGTATAAGTTAGTTTTTAAAAAAAAATAGTAAATCTATCCTAGATTCAATTTTAAAAAAAAATCTGTTTAACGTGATTTGAAGTGGAGATTTATAACCAATTGATCTTTATTTGACATGTGTATTTTTATTTCAAATTTTGAATTTAGATTACTTAATTAGTTATATAATATTTAATTATTTATAATTTAAAATTCTGAAAATTTGTGGTGCTGACATGTGTCATTTTTTCTTCTCCTTTTATATATAGATAAATTTATCATCTAACACATTTTTAAAAGCATTGAATTTAATAAAGTCAAAGGATAATATAGTATCCTTAATTATTTATTATTTTTTAAGAGACGTGGACAACTATTGTTGGATAGAGATTATGCTTATTATTTCATAAAATCAATGCATAAATTACAATATTTGATTTTGAGGTGTTTATTATAATATCTCCTAATCATGTCATTAATATATAGCCATCATGCCTCGAGATTAGATTATCCATTTAGTGCATTTTTATCGACTTCTTTTATTATTATTAAAGGTGGCCGATAGGTCAACAATAATATATTTAGTGTAATTTAATATGAAGTGGAGTTTGAAGAGGTTAAAATGTACGAACACATTATTCGTTTCTCGTAGAGCTAAATTAATTGTTTTTTATAGACCCTTCACTAAAATAAGGTATGCCAAACAATCTAAAAAAGGGATACGAATATGAGAGCAATAACAACAACTAATCGATCTGAAATTGGGAGTGTTACACAATAAATAGGAGAAAGTACAGTAACGAAAGCAAGATAATGCAATAATCAGAGCACAAAAAATAACAATGAAAATCAAAATTGAAGAGCAATAAATTACTACAACAATAACGCTAATACTACTAATAAAAAGGCAGGTCAAAGTATGACCACCAAGCCCTATCTGAAGAGAAATGAGAGAACACTCAACTATCAACTAATCGTCTACCCTAATCTACGATCGAATAAAAGTTGATCATCATCAATCGTTAAAAATTCTATCGTTAAAGGTTAGCGACCAAATTACATATTGGATCGTTACGTATTATTTTGTGACAACAATTAATTCAATTGTTATACTTACCACGATCAAATTCCTCTTTGTTAATAGTCATTTAGTTGTTTAAATCTTAAAGTAAAACAACAAATTTCAGTCATTATAAGTAATTTTAGCAACTACATTTTACCTTTTCTTCCAACTGGTAAACTTTTAACATCTAAAATATAGTAATTATTTTTCATCATCTAAAAAATAGTACATCTTTGTTTTTCATATGAATTCAAGCACACATGGACATTTGTAAGAATACACAATTATTGTTACACTAAAATCTCATAGTTAATAATTATAAAAAAAGGAAAAGGTACCAGTAGCCCTCTAGACTATCTATAACTGAATTTTTAGCGACACACATTAATTAAACTAAGGTCATATTACCTCACTGAACCCATTTTTTTTTGTAATATTTTACATCTTTTTGGCTTACGTGACATCCAAATAACTCCCATGCGGTTCAACTGTGTGAAGTCACAGAGTGTGCCACGTAAGTCAAAACGTGTACAAAATTATATAAAAATGAATTCAGAGAGGTAATAGGACCTTAGTTTAGTTAAGGTATATCTCTAGAATTTCGATTATAGTCTATTATACACTGACGATGCACAAAATTTAAACTCTTCAACCTTAATGAACATTGGAGAGGAAATGATTTCCTTAATTAACCTTCTGTCATATCATGGTGACCTCATTTAATAAATAATTATTTACTCTCTTCGGCTTAAATTATGTATCATGTTTTCTTATCCTTTATACTTTTCATAGGAAAACATTAATATGGAGGAATTTTTTGCTATTTTACCCTTATACATATCTTAAAATACAATACTTTTTTAATAATACTTATGCAAGATGTTAAAAGTAGGTCACAAACAATTGATTTAATGATTTTTATTACGCTAAAATAAGCGTTTAAACGAACACACCAAGCAATAAAAATAAAGGTAGAACATTATTGAACATCAATAATATGATGTCCAAATAATAGCAATAAAGCTTTATTCAAGTACAACAAACACATGAAAATGTCTATTCATCAAAGGTGAAAGACAATACATCTTTGTCACATTCAAACATGTCCATGTAGTCTTTCTTCAAATCTGCTTGAACAATAATTTCAGTGCCACATTGTGTATCATACAACCAAAACATATCACTACGTCTCAATCCAAAACTTAGCAAGCAAGGTTTTCCCAAACCAAAATCAACTTCATTAATAGGGAACCTACATAAACTTGATGCCATGCACACATCCACTTGTTCATTTTCTTCCCATTCTTGTATTTCTTCATGAAACTTGGATGCTAGGGAATATATGTCATCACTTGATTTTACAAATGATTCATTGGTTTTTTGTATTACGTCCTTGATCAATAGTAAAATTTCTTGTAACTCCATTCCTGTTTCTCCCGGTATGAATTTGACCGGGACTTCAAGAGCGAAATTCCCAAAAGAGTTTTCGTATCTTGGAGAGTCAATCTTACCACGTAAATTCACAGGGACGCTCAATAAACAAGGTCGCAAACGCCCATTATTTTTACGTCGATAAACATTGATTAGAGCCCTCCATAGAAAAGAAATCACCAATTCAACTCGTGATGGTCTGAAATAAACCACTCCAACATTTTCCCTAAGTTTTGATATCACTGATTGATTTATGACAAACCTCCTCGCAACCATTTCAGGTAAATCATGATAATGATCATCTCTAGGAGACTTGACTCTTTTTAACAAATGATTATCACTTGTTGGTGGAAAAATGGTACCAAAATCGTCAAAGGTGAAGCAATTGATCTTATCGGAATGAATATTAATTCCCATTTTACTCACTTTAGACCACTCGTAAATAAATTTCAACATTGTGAATCCATCAATAACCGCGTGTTCACCGCTCACAGATAAAGCTAGCCCCGTACCACACGCAAACTCCGTCACTTGCACTACCACTAGTGGAGTGATAGACAAATTAGAAACACTACGATCGATTTTCGGGCAAAAATTCAATGCTAGGTCGATATCTTTCTTTGCATCCTTGAGGAAGTCACAAAATTGAGAATCAACTTTTGCCTTTATATACAAAACACCTTCATCATGACAATTGATAGATTGACCATCAGATGCAAATCTACCTGATGCTGGATAAACATGAGTTAAAAGCTTAGACAATGATTGTTCAAGTTGTTCATGTATAGGAAAGGTGGAATATTTGATTGGATAGAAAAGAACACAAGGGACGTGCATTTGTAGAGCAATTTGATCAAAGAAAGATAATTTGTAAATTTTGGGGTGATCAACATCATTAACATGATTTGAAGTGGGGAAGGATTTTATGAGATTTTTGGAAAGGATTTTAATCTTTGTAAGAGACTTAGACTCCATTATTTGATTTTGAGGTGTTTGTTATAGTATCTCCAAATTATGCCATTAATATATAGCGATATCATGCCTCGAGATTCGATTACCCATTTAGTGCATTTTTTATTGACTTATATCACAATTTTTTTTGTATTTCCAAATTATGCCATTAATATATAGCCGTGTCATGCCTCGAGATTGGATTTACCCATTTAGTGCATTTTTTATTGACTTTTTATTATGGCCACTTCAAGATTCTTTTGCATGATTCTAGGAGCGATTATTGTGATTTGATTTTTTTCATTTTTATAAATATTATATTTGTATATATATTTATATTTTCATCTAATTTTATAGGTTTCAATTGAAAATTTTGCTTTCCATGAAATTATATTGCTTTTACACTTTCCTTTCCATGGCGAAATTGCAGATTGTTAGATAATAAGGGTGTTGTCAATGAGGTAGGATAAGAATTTTCTTTCAGAGATTAATACCTAAGTTAACACCAAACATCAAGTATTATAGGAAAAAATTGACCAAAAAGAGATTGATGTTTGTTCGTTTTTTAATTTTTTATACAACGCAATATTTACACACTTTGATATCTACACATTCTTTTATTTTCCATTTTTCTTGTTTAACATTGGTATATTCATTTTTTGGTTAATAACAGTGTATCCATTTTTCAAATTATCGTGTTCATATGTTATATTGTTATACTTTATCGTGTTTGATGTATTAATATATTGAGTTTTTATAAATACTTGTATTCTTGATATATTAATACTTCAAGTTTTTATAAATAGAGATACCAATTTGAATTCAAAGTATTCATGTGCTAATTGTACCAATAATAACATTTTCCTTATTCAGATATTGTAATTAAAACTGTATCAATGTATAAATAGAAAAATAAAGCGTAAGAACAAAACATAAATTATAGTGATTTTTGGTAAATAACATATTTATAGCTATTGAACTTCAATAACTTTATAAATATAGTCATTTATGTAAGTTGCTTTGAAAAATGTATTAGATACTGAATAATATAATTAATACTAGTATTTAATGTCATGAATAAAACAGACACATAAGATAAATTATCTTTTAATTTTTCTAATTGAACAAATATTAATAATGGACAATTATTTTTAGTAAAGTGAGCAAATAAGAATAAACGGCGATAATAAATTTAATAGGACGGTAACTGTTGTAACTTGTAAGCATGTGCCATATTTAATAGGAGTATTGTATTAAAGTGTTGCACAAGTTTTTGGCAAATTAAGTAAGGATATAAATATTATTAGTGAAATTATATAACTCTTTTGAGTCCACCACCAAGGCAGCACGTTACAAGAAAAATGACCTTTATCAAAAGAAAATTTTGTTCATTAAAAGTACAAATTTTAATTGTTAAAAGATTATATTGATTGAATAAACATTGTCGATCGTTAAAAATTCTTTCATTAAAGGTTTAGCGACCACATTACATATTCTATCATTACATATTATTTTGTGACAATAATTAATTCGATCGTTACACTTACAACGATCAAATTCCTCTTTGTTAATAGTCATTTAGTTGTTTAAATCTTAAAGTAAAACAACAAATTTCAGTCATTATAAATAGTTTTAGCAACTACATTTTACCTTTTCTTTCTACTGGTAAACTTTTAACATCTAAAAAATAGTACTAGTTATTTTTCATATGAATTCAAGCACATATGGACATTTGTAAGACACACACACAATCATTGTTACACTAAAATCTCATAGTTAATAATTAAAAAAAAAGAAAAAGAAATAATATCACATTTAAAAACAAAACTATTAATCAAATTTGTATGACATTATATTTGTCTCCTAAAAAAGAGCAGAAATAAAATTATAACATTTATAGAAGAAAAAAAACATCTTACAAAATAACCCAAACAAATTAGAGAATAGGTCTCGCTTGTGCATCAACTTGTTCTTTTAAAATTCATGTTAGTTTAAAATCTTGATGTTTAATCGTTAGTGTATATTAAATGAAATATAATGTGCATACAATGAAAATATAGTTGGAGGATAAGGTACACGGCTTGATTGAAATATCTATTTAATCAAAAAACGTACTTTATAGTTTATACTTCTTCCATAAAAAATAAAAATAAAAATATATAATTTTCTTCTTAATAAAATAGGCTCTAAGCAGATTATCAAATCTAATTAATATGTAATTGTGAAAAAGGGTATTTTTGTGGAAAAAGGTATGCTTGTGATGGAATGTTCAAACTGAATGTTGAAATGAATAAAGTTTTTGTAACACCACAAATTTTTTTCTAAGTTAAGACCCGAACTATTATTCATTTACATGTAAGGTCGCATCGGATGATTCTTAAATTGCCCATATGTGTAAAGGTCAATTCTTTAGTGTGAGAATGACTTTGGATATCAATTAAGGTCACTAGAATCTCCTAGCACAAAGTTGAGTTGAATGTTTTCTTACCGATTAAATTTTGTTGTAAGATTCTACTTGGGTTAACTTCAAATGACCATATCTCTTAGAATATAAAGAGTTAATTACATATCCAATAACCTATCAAATTAAATGTATTTGAATCTTCTTTCCAACACTACCAATTTCGCAACAATACAAGTTTTGAGTAAAACGTAATGACCATTTTAGTAACCTGATACAATGCAGTGACGAATTAGCCGACGGAAAAACATTAAAAGGGGTGGTTTTTGTTTTTTACCTCTAAGAAAATCCTAAACAAATTTCTTGACTAATTAAAGACCCAAAACAATCAGATTTTCATTTCTATTAATGGGATAAGGGTTTGAAAAATACCTCAACTTTGGTCGGATTTGCTGTTGCGATACTAAACTTTCATAAGGACCTATTACTTCCCTAGACTATTTAATACCGTATTTTTTACCCCCTGAACTATTTAATAGTGTATTTTCAAGGTATATATGTGTCCACGTGGATTCATTACTATTTATAATTTTGCATTATTTTTTATGTCTACGTGGGCAAATATATATATTTAAAATACGATATTAAATAGTTTAGGGAGGTAATAGGTCCTCATGAAAGTTTAGTATCGCAACAGCAAATCTGACCAAAGTTGGGGTATTTTTCAGACCATTATCTCTCTATTATTCTCCCATTCTCTTCTCTCTCAGGAAAACCGTAAGAAAAATCAAAGCATAAGACTTTCATTCAAGATTCTTCTTCAAGGTAAGTCATTCTCCAAGAATTTAATTATTTACAACTCAAATTCCTTCATACAATAATAAAATATTAATGAAAATCATAATTCTTGACCATAGAGTTTTCAAGAAATTAATTCAAGAATCTCAAGAAAGATTTTCTTTATTGTTCTCCTTCAAGCTAGGGTTTCAAGGTTTCTAATCAAGTTCTTCTTCAAGATTCTTCAAGAACCTGGTTCTTCGAGGCATGTAAAGCTATCATAGTATTGGACTAGTTTGTCACGACCCGAGTCTACACTCTGGACGTGGCCGACACTCGAGAACCATTTGTGGTCCCCAAGCAAACCCTCATCCTGACTGACTACAAGCGGAAAGCTAACTCAATCAAAATGGGAACTCCAAAAGCATAAATAACTTTAAAAACTCAATTTGAACTCACCTCCAATAAATGTTTAAAAATAATTAACAAGTTATAGTTAACCGTCTCATGTCCTCAAAACATCTCAACAACAAAAGAAATAATGAGAGACTCCTAGACCTTTTGACTATCTATGAAGCCTCTAATACTAAGATATGTGTAAGTATTATCAAAAAATTCTTGAGTTTTAGCCCTATTCTTTAACAATGGAGGTTTTGAGTTCATGAGGTGAGGGTCTTGCGAATCAGTGTTGTTTCTTGGGGGATTTTTGTGTGGGTTTTCAATGAATTTATGTTGGGTCTATAAATTAAAGAGAGTATGGAAGAAACCAATCGATCTTAGATGAGTTAGGACTTGAAATTTAGCAAGAAAATTTGTCAAATTTTTGGGCAGGGATATGGGGCGGCGCGCCACCATAGCGCCTGAACAACTGCCCAATAGTTTGGGGTCTGGCGCAGTGCGCCCCAAACACTGGTTAGAAGTTTTGGGGTTGGCGCCCCACGCCACTCAATGCGCCAGGGTCGCCAGGTTCTTTTCTTCTCAATCTTCGTCTTGTATGCATTCTTTCAAATCGTACCTACGTTCTCTTCTTGATTTTAACTTTTAAAGTCTTCATTAATCCTTAAGAAGCTCTACATGTCTTCATTTACATGTCAAAGTAGTGTAAGATAAGAGAAAAGTTAAAAGGTTATATTTCATAAACATTTTAAGAGTTTCAAATGTTTTTATATATATATATATATATATATGTACCTATGTTGATTATTGGACTTGAAAAATAAGTTCATAAGTGCATGTTTTCAAGAATGTAAACACGTCCAATGTTTTGAAAAAAAGCATTTCAATTAAGTAACAAGTCCATTCTTTGTAATGGGTGAATTGTGCATAAAGTTATATCACTTATTCTGGAAGTACTATCGAGCACCGAGTTGGGTTAGGGTCTCATATGATTCGGAAGACCCATAAAACTACGTAGCCAACATAGGATAGGATAGCATTGATTCTTCATGTGACTTTTCACTGCCTCTGAGAAGGCTATTAGATGGATCCATAGTCACGATATCATCCTATACTCCGACAAAGTATAGGATGGCCTTTGCAACGTGGGCGAAACGTTGTATCATTGCTAGGCTTATGGTAATGATTGTCGGTTAGAGAAACTCCCGACAAGTAAAGTATATTATTTTCATGTTGCTTTCATTGCTAGGCTCATGGCAATGGTTGATCCAGTTATGTTGTTTTCAGTCATTAAAGTTAGTAAGTTGTTTACTCTAACCTTATAAGTACATTTAATATACTGATGTCATTCGACCTACATCATTTTATGATGCAGATACATGTGCTCATGATCATCAGCAGGCGCTTCGTTGAGATCACTATTCACTCACATACAATATTTGGTGAGGCCTCCTTTCTTTCAAGAGACTCTATTTCCATTCGGTTTAGTAGTTTTGGGAGGTGTCATGGGTCTTGTCCCAACATCTATCTTAAATTGTTAGAGGCTTCATAGACAGACCGGATTAGATGTTTTCATTATTTTCTCAGAATGTTTTATTTAACTAATGATTCATGTTAAGTATTTTACAAGACAATATTTTAAGACTTTCTTAAACGACTAAGCTGTAACGACCCGGAAAATGATAGAGTGAAACTAGAGCCTCACATGTGAGTTTGGAGTCGAGAACTTAATGAAATGATTATATTTGAATTTGACCCAAAAAGTTCTTAAAAATGTGCTTCGGAAGTTACCGGAAACTTGTTT
>JAJOOR010011076.1:0-27413 GCA_036250505.1 Solanum acaule
CCCCCTTTTTTTTTTTCCTATGGAGTTCTACACCAAAATCCATTTTTCATTCTGCCATCATTGTTAGTATCATTCTCCAACCTGAGACTCTGTAGTCTGTACTGGGTTTTCCTTTTTTCCTAGTCTTATCTATTTGATTTTACTGTTGTCATATTTCTATGTCTGTTATCTTGGAAGATTCTAGTGACAAAGGGTTTACTTAATGTAACTTGATGATCACCTTAGAGTTCAATATTGAATTAGTAAGATTGTACTATTGGAATGGAAGCAGCAGTTGCATGAGGCAAGTATGAGTAGATAAGGGATGTTCAATGGAGGAAAACTGAGGCTAGCCTCATCTGATCACATCTTAGATTGATCTGTGGCATATTGCTCAGCTGCATAGGATTGCTTATCTTCTTCTTTTGGAACCTTGGATAACTATTTGTTGATTAGTGTGTACAATCTAATGCTTGCAAGAATTGTGAGATGACTCATCTAATTGTTTACTGAAGTGGCCTAGTATATCTTTCTTCTCCAATATAGAATATCTTTTCTCTACTCCTCTGCTGATAGGAGGTATGAGAGATTGGCTATGGATGGTTTCATGAGAGGTAGAGGTAGGCCGGAGAAGTATTGGAGAGAGGTGATTAGACATGACATGAGACAGTCACCTTACCGCGGACATGGCCTTAGATAGGAGGTTGTGGAGGACACGGATTAGAGTGGGAGGTTAGTAGGTAGTAGAGTATTGTCTCAATTATCTTTCCATACTAGTACTCGTTGTCTTACTTAAGGAGTTTTTTGTCCATTGATGTCGTTTTATTACACTTCCATTATTGTATTATTTTTTTATAGTTATGTTTTTTTCAGAATGCTTTGACATGCTTTCTATGGTATTTTTCCACGACTTCTTCACAAATTTCCCCCCTTCATTGAGCCGGGGGTCTATATGAAACAACCTCTCTACCTCTCAAGGTAGGGGTAAGGTCTGCGTACATTCTACCCTCCCCAAACCCCACTTGTGAGATTATACTAGGTATGCTGTTGTTGTTCTCCTCTGCTGATCGCAAAGATATTGTAGGGAACCTTCCATATTGCCTCATGGCGTGGAATACAAGTTGCTGTAAAAAAGTTCGGGGAGGATGTGATTGCTGATGAGGATAAAGTGTGAGTAACTTAAAAGTGATATTGCTTCTATTTTTCTACTTACAAGGGGAAAACCCGTAGTTGCTACTTCACATTGTTTAGCTAGCGCCTCTCATTTATTTTTTTGTGTATATTTACATTCCCTAATATTAGAGCTTCTGCAGGAGCGCATTTAGAGATGAGCTTGCGTTGCTCCAGAAGATGAGACATCCTAATGTGGTGCAATTTCTTGGTGCTGTAACACAAAGTAGTCCTATGATGATAGTGACGGAATACTTACCAAAGGTCTTACTTATTAACTCTTTAACAGTTTGCATAATTATATTTGACAACATTTTTATACACTGTTTTCTCCCTTATAGTTCTATCCATTTTCTCAATTTACATTCTCTTTTCTTCTTTTTGACAATATGTTTGAAACTTTTCCAACAAACCTATCACTTTGAAATGACTTCTCCGTGCCGTATGTTTCCAGGGTGATCTCCGTGAATATTTGAATAGAAAAGGAGCGCTTAAACCAACTAAAGCTCTCAGATTTGCAATGGACATTGCGAGGTTCACATCCACTTTGTGCCATTGACCAATGTTATGAACTCTTTATAAATTGCAAGATTAATGGTTTAGATTTTTCTAAATAAGCAATTTTTTTCATTATGCATTACTTATAGAACTTTGAGTTGATGTTCAAAAACACACTTAAACTATCCGGTTTTTTGAGTTTACCACCTGAACTATGCGAGTTTCCTACCTAAACTGTCACCAACTATTTTTCAAAATACACCTCATCGATCTGTTATTCCCCTTTTCCTACCTGAAATATAACCATCCTTCAGGTAGGAAAAGAGAACAATTGATGTTGAAGTGTGTTTTGATGAATAGTTCTGGTAGGAAACTAGTACACTTGATAGCTCCGGTATGAAACTCGAAAAACTGGAATACTTTAGGTGTGTTTTTGACCCTTCACTCTAAAACTTTTTTTGGATGTAAAATCTCAATGTCTTTGAGTCCTTTGATTGGATCATTACTGCTGAGTATTAAAATTCTCATATATAATATTTGGTTTTAGGGGTATGAACTATCTGCATGAACATAAAGAAGCAATTATTCATCGTGATCTTGAGCCTTCGTAAGTTTCACTTCCTTCAGGTTACCTGAATTACATTTTGTCTATACTAACGCCTAGCCAAGTATTCGAGTAGCATCAATGCTTTCATATTGTGATTTGAGACTCTTCATGTAATAATAGTTGACTTTTTTTGGAGTAAGATAACAGAAATATTTTGCTGGATGATATTGGACATCTGAAAGTTGCTGACTTTGGAGTAAGCAAGCTACTGAAAGTTACTAAAAGGGTCAAAGAAGATAAGCCTCTGACATACGAAGACAGTTATCGTGAGTACTTCTTCTTTTAGATATTCAATAGTCCTCTATTCCTTCTCCATTGGAAAAGACATGGTAGCTTGTTACTGTGGAAAATAATATATGCGTGAGTGTTTTCAAGTTTACTTGATAGCTCCAAAAAAAGCTTTCTTTATTTGAGATGTTGTGATTTGATCCTGTTTATTGATATTTGAGAACCGATATTTGGATTTCTTCTAATATTTTCATCATCTTTTTTTCTAAAAAAAAAACCTTTCAATTCTTGTGCAACAAATAGGCCAATATGTAGCTCCAGAGGTTTTCAGGAATGAGGAATATGATACCAAAGTTGATGTCTTTTCCTTTGCCTTGATTTTACAAGAGGTAAAATTTTGTCTCATCTGATTCATGTTTAAACTTTGAGGAAGAACAGTTTGTTTGCACTCTTGTGGACTATATCTTTATTTTATGTTTAAGAGTGTGTGAATGCAAGGAGCATTATGTTCCGTGTTCTTAAAAGTGAAAGCGCAAAACTAGAAGTGAACACATACTATTTAAAAATGAAATCGAAATTAGTGCTCAATCCGTAGAAAATCAGAGATCGTGTATAACATATATGTGTTTAATACTAATGGCATCAAATTACAAATAAATTACTAACTTAAGAATTCAATATATAAAGATACCATATTATTCTTGCAATTCTGCTTCAGAAACATTTCTTTTGATCCGAGGGTCAATCGGAACAACCTCTCTACCTCACAAAGGTAGGGTAGGGGTAAGGTCCGCATACATCCTACCCTCTCCAGACCCCACTTGTAGGATTACACTGGATATGTTGTAGATCAAATTTAACATGATTTAAATATGTTTCAGTAAGGTCACAGAAATATACTGTGATTATCGTTTACTTGAATATTAATCTGATCTATTTGTGTTGTATATCTGCATAAGTTTGAAAGTAACTCCGGTTTGATAAAATTTAGTGAGTCAAACATGTGCGTCTTTTGCAGTTTCTCTTTGCAGAAACAGGCGATATATTTTATCTTTGTGTTGTGCTGTATTTTAGATGATTGAAGGCTATCCCCCTTTCCATGCGAAGGAAGAAAACGATGTACCTAAATTGTATGCTGCTAAAGAGCGCCCTCCTTTTAAAGCCCCGGCAAAGTTTTATGCCCATGGACTGAAAGAGTAAGTTCTATATTTTTCATCAGTTGCTACTATAAGTCACGATATTTTATTTTAGTATAATAAACCATGCTATTCTAGGGTAAATATCGATTGTTATAATCTGAGAATATAAAAACTCATGTCAATTAGGTGTGAGGAGAACCATAAGGTTTCATGTTTAAATTCTAGTGGAGACGATAAACACTAGGTGATTTTCTTTCGATTCTAAATAGTTACCTGGTACTTGCAACTGTGGCATAGTAAACATACTTAAAAAGAACACATAAAAACTAAGAACTGAACAGACCTACAATTATAAAATCAAACTATTCAGAATTGGCGTTCCTTTCCTTCCGTATAGGTGGCAGCCTCTTTCCACCTCTGTTGCACATAAAACACCTACACATCTACATATCATGATTCCCCTTTTCTGTAGGTTGTTTTGTGTAAGGAAAGCATCCCAGGCGACATACTATACGAAAAAAGAGGGCTTTAGACTTACCAAAGCTGTTTCTATATCCAAATGGTAAAGCTGGTGGAGGTATAAGCGCATATACGGGTTAAGCCGAGCCCAATAGCTTTTGCTCAAACAATGTATCTTTGTTAAGAGATTCATTTAATATGTACACATATGAAATTTAGAACCTAATGCATATGAATTCGTCGTTCTAAAATTTACAATCATAGAGTTGAAATCCTGGCTCTACCTTAGTTGGTTTCAATCTTGATTCTACTTATACATAGATTAGTAGGGTTATAACTGATCAACTGGTGTCTTTACTTAGATGGTAGCATTTAAACAAACTGGGATCTTGGAAAATGTCCTTATTTTCGTTTTATTATATATAAATTTTACCATTTCATGATCATCAATTTGCTGCTGTCTCCAAGATGGCACTCTCTCCGTTTCATTTTGTTTGTCTTACTTCCATTTTTAGTTTGTTTTGAAAAGGATGTCTCTTTCCTTTTTTGACAACTCTTTGATTTCAATTTACATACGACATGTTTAAGATCATGAAATTACGGAATGTTTTGGTACATTTTACATATTTTGTTTAAGACCACAAGATTCGAAAGGTCTTCTTTAAATTGAAACGGAAGGAGTAATATTAGGGGTGGTTTTTTGGTTTTCAGATTGATTGAGGAGTGTTGGAACGACAAGCCAACCGAGCGGCCAAGTTTCAAGCAAATTATCCCAAGGCTTGAGTTCATCTACAAAAAGTTTGACCACAACAAGCGCTGGAAGGTAAAATATCCATCATTGTTCCCCTTCCGACTATTTATGCACATTTTATTAGTAGTTGTAGTATTACTATCAGTTTCTTGTTCTTCCATTCTGTTACTATTTATTCGCATTGCATGCTTTTGCGAAATATCAACTTCTATTGAAAAAACCAATATCCTGGCTCTGATTTGATAAGTTGCTCATCTGAGATACTATAAGTGGACGAGTTAGTTATAATTAGCTCAGATGTGACTTCTTTGTTCAGTGTTGGTTACTTGACTCAATAATGTCCCTTCAGTCCCAAACAAGTTAGGGTCGGCTATATGAATCCTCAATAATGATCACGTTCCCATTTAATTTCATCTCAGTCCAACATTATTACACAAAACCTTAATCTCGCCACGACCTGTACTGCAGTTTAGCATAACATATTATTCAGTAGATACCTTAGTGCCTCTTTTTCACCAGGAATATTTTGCTACATGCAGGTAATTAGACCATTGAACTGCTTTCAGCATTTAGAGGCAATGTGGAAGAAAGATGGTTCAGGTTTAAGTAGTCGGAATCGTTCATCTCGGTCTACGCGCCACATCTAAGTAAGTTTCTGGATAAAGTTTTTCTACTTCTCCACATTGTCTGCAAAAATATGCAGTTGCTTTTAGTATATAGTCTGTTGGATTATTTTCTAGTTTCAAAATCTTCTATTCTTTTTCATTGGAATGAAAGATATTTCCTTTGAGTTTTATAGTATATTAAATTTGAACCCTGTGTTATTCATTGTCTAAATATGAACCTTGTGTTATTCATTGTCTAAATATGAACTTGGTTTCAATCATACAGTTAAACCTCTCTGTAAGAACATTATTTGTCCGAATAATTTACGGATAATCAGCGGAGTGACACACACAAACATTACTAAAAATCTTGAATTTCTATTACGTGACATCGAAACACTGAAAAAAGAGATGCCAGAGAATGCAAACAAATTTGTGTGGCCTGTATCAGCCAAGTTTAGGGGGGCCTACGTCTGTCGACTAAATTTTTGAATATCAGTGGACTAATACACACGAAAAATGCTATATCATGCTATAAATTTAGTCGAATCCCAATATAAATACTGAATACCGGAAGGAAACCAATAAGTAATAATTTATATCATTACATTTCTTTATTTTGAGTCAACTCCATTAATACATTTATGTTTGTAACCAAACAAGTATTGTTGTAGGGGAATTATTTTATTAATACTACAATGATACCTTTCTATAACAACATTTTATTATAATAGTAACTAAGTTTTTTTTTTTCCGAACAAACGACGTTGTTATAGAGAAGTTTGATTGTATTAAGTTTGTACGAGACCCCTAATGTCAGTCGGATACGAATCGGTGGGTAGAAGAGCAGTGTATGATCTTGTAGCAATGGCCCTATTTGCAGCTTCTGTTGGATGAAAATTATCAAAGAACACATATTGATTTCTGTTACTGCATGGAGTTTGGCCATTATTGCTGCATTGTCCTTTGGCTGTTGTGTTTGATATTATGCAGCATGGTGAGTCAAAAACTGTGAAACCTGAAATTAATCCAAAAAAAAATACATGATATTAAATTATCCGAACAAAAAAATATTCTCTTTATTTCAATTTATATGATGGCATTTTCTCTTTAATCCATTCGAAAAAGAATGATAACATGATCTTTTGTCGTCGCTAAAGGATCTTTTAACTTGTGATAGTTAGACCTTTAGCAACCAGGGATTTTTTCCGATCGTTATTAATCTATAGCTATCGAATTTGGACTTTTAGCTTTTACTGATGGACTTATAGCGATCTATAATTACATAAATATTATGACATGTTTTAAAAACATAAGTTTCAAAGTTATATTTTTTTCTTTCTTAAATAAAATAACTTTTTTCCTAGTTGGTAGGGTTGACAATAGGGGTGAGCTGGTTAGGCTGGGATTAAGCATTGTGAAACCTAACCCTATACTAGAAAAAAAAATAGTTAATATTTGTCACAATTATTAATTATAAATTCATCCAACCTAGTGCCATTTGTCCCCTCTCATTATGTTATATTTTCTTCACTTTTATCATATTTATTACTCACTCGATTTTATTTTATGTGTCTTAATTTGATTTAGTATGAAAATTTTAAAAAATAATATAAAAATTTGAATTTTGTGATTTTTTAAAAAAAAGTTGAGTATAATTAGAGGTGGCGACAAGATTTTAACTTTATAGGTTCTGAATATTTAGGATGAGAATTTCAAGTAGAATAATGGGATTCTAAATACATATAGGATGTATTAATATTTTATAAATTTCTTAATACAAATACATTATTTAAGTAAAAGATATTAGATTTGACCAGAACTCATATCTAGATTCTACCTCTGTTTACCTTGCATATAATATACTCTTTTCGTTTTAGATTTACTTGAATCATGTTAACCTATAACACCCCCTTAAGAAGATTTTAATTAAAAGTATATTTTACTCATTATTTATGTAATGATGTTTAACAGGACACAATTAGAAAAAAGAAAGATTTTTTTGAAAAAACTTGTGATTTTAACAATAAAAAATTATCACTTGCATCAAACAAAAAGATACACAACATATATTTGTGCATACACTCATTCACTTAATCATGATTACTTAATCAATATTTTCATTATCAGATCACTTAATCATAGCAAATTGAGTTAGTTTTAAAAACTAAATATCAGATACGAGTAAGTAATTGTAAAATATAAATAAAATTATAATTTAAATGAAGGATTAAAGAATATTTTAACCTACCAATAGGTGGTCCCCCTGTTGAAATGCTAGTCTGATTTGAAATAATAAACCTTGCATTGGGAAGATTAGTGTTCAAATTATCAATTGAAACCTTTAATTTCTGATTAAATAGTTGGACATAATTATTAATAAAATCAACACATCCAGATGCATTTCTTCCATATGTCCTTGTCTCCTCTGGCAAACAACCTAATAGACCAATATTTGATACTGCCACCTTCCTTGCTCCATAGCTATGCAACCTCTAAAAAAATATTAAAAAATCGTACGAGTCAAAATGGACTGAATTAATAATAATACGTTTAAAGGTTATTTGACTTGAATCAGAATCAAGATGAGTCAAGTATTAGGTAAATTTCTTGAATAATCATTTTTCATCTCTTGCAATAATTGAGAAATAACTATTATCATGGAGTTTCAAATTTTACGAATAAAACTTCAAGAAATTGCATTAGTGGAGTTTTAAAATTCCACTAGTTAAACTCCATGATGATATCTTAGGGTTTCGTGTGTAGAATTTAAAACTCCAAACTATTTTTTAAAGATATAATTGAAAAGTGGTTAATAAACGTTATTTTCAAGTTATAGCCCAAAACATCCAACTCTAAACAAGTTTTAATTGTTTTTTAATATATATATATATATATATATATTACACATATTTAATTAGTTTAAAAATTCTATTTTTCTTAAACTCAATATCCTCTGATACAGTAGAGTATATAATAAGTATCTAACATGACTAATAAATTCTTTTATTATCATTTGCTATTGAAAATAGAAATTAAAAATATTTTAACAAGTTCTTTTATATGTCAATTTTAACCTAAACTTTTAGATGGACAAACTTGATTATCCCATATGATTTACAAGAATGACCTTGGATTTGTTTGATCGGTCTTGAATTTTTGACTTCGCTTACACTATGAACAAAACTTCAAGTCCAACAAATTTTAATTTTTTATCTTGAAGATTTGCTCACGAAGCAAGCAGGGTTCAAAAAAGTTCTCAAGACCACCAATTTCTAAGTTCATTGAGTTATAAAAATTCAATTCCCGAGTCTATCCAAATTGACCAGTCATGAAAATATTCCCCTAGCACAACTACCCAAACTTCAACGGAAGTGCACGTATCATATTTTCATGGTCTAATTCTGCTACTGCTAAAAATAAAATGTACGTAGTAATTAAGTAGTAAAAATTACCCTTAGTTGTCCTTCAAATTGTTGAACAAGGATGGTTGCAAACCTATCTGGTGAGTACAATCGACTTGATAAATAAAATGTTGGATCTAAATAATTGTTGAGATAATCATTGTTGCCCATATCAACAGTGTATAGGCATTTGTTCAATAAATTTCTAGTTGCAGTAATATTTCTAAGTATAGAATTAATTCTCAAAATTGTGGCTTGATGGTTCAATAGTTGTCTATTCATGCTGATCCTATCACCCTGTAACATAAATCGTAATAGAGTCAGGATTTTCACAAAGACCGAGGTGTAAAAATATGTGTACATAAAAAAAAATATTTAGCTATATAATATAATTTTTATGGTATGAATTCCACATTGAATAAGTAGAATATTAATAGTACACGTAGGTACGTAGTGATAGAGTCAGGATTTTGAGAAGCAGATTATAAAAAAATAAATATCATATCTGAAATTTGAACATGCATTTTTCGTATATTATAAGGGAATGTAAAATTTGAAAAGTATGTTGAATAAAAAACATACAATAAATTACGCTTTTATTATGAACGTTTACTACTTATATGAAGGGTTTTACATCGAAAAATAGAAGGAATTAACATGTATTACACGTGCAAAATCTGAAAAACACTCTCACATGATCATATTTTATCATAACGTACATTCAAGAATTGGTACATGAAAATTTAATGAATATGAAAGAAATTATATTGTTGAGAAATGATCTTAGATGGAACTTTTGACGCGTCTACAACTTAATGAAATAAAAAAAAATATGAAGAAGATTCAGTTAATGATGTAACGAAATAAGTGGGAGGGACTTAACTGATCCTTATTCATCGAAAAATTATATATTATGTATATAGGTAAAAAATTAACGAGTTTTTTACCCATCGAATACCGGTCTCATCGCGAATTCCAGCAACTCCTGATCCATAATTGACTCCTCTAAGGATTTCATTGCCTCTTGCTGTTGCATGTGGTGGAATCGAGCTATTGAATCCTATGAGCTCAGCTGAACGGGAGAAAAACGCGGTTAGTTAAGGGGGCGGTACTAAAGCCGGTGAAGATTCATCGTAAAAATAAATCCATCCAATGACAAAATAAAAAATTTCATTAAGGTGTTCATGTATAAAACTTAATAATTGATTGATAATACACATAGTAAAAGAAATTCAACCATAGGTGTCCAATTGACCATTCAGTGACTAATGTTAGATTCGCCCCTACCTCCTTTCCATTTAATGTTGCTTTGATTTGACTCGATATAGAGTTCAAGAAAAAAGAGAAAATCTTTTCAAAATTATGGTTTAAAACAAAGGAGTAAGCGGTTGTGTGGATACAATTCATCTCATTAATTAATTAAGGAGAAAATAAGAATTGTAAAGTTAAGTCATATCTAAGTATAAAAAGAATGATTATCTTGGGTCACGATGTTGGGATAGAGGAAATCTCTATATTTAAGTCAAATATTACTTTATAGTTAAGCTTTTCCCAACTATCATTCTTGTTTGTTGATCACGGATAAGACACTCAGAAGAAGAAAAGATGATACGAAGATGGTTAGCAAGTGGTAGGTGGTTCTGTTGAGCTTTCGAAAAAGGGTAGCCTTGTGTGGGAGTTTATATATGTATTAATTTTGAACACCGTGAGGGGTCTATATTGGAAACAATCTTCGTATAGACCATACTCCATGAAGGTAAATATAAGGTATACATGCATCCTGCTCTTTTTGAACCTCATTTATGAAATTACACTGAATATATTGTTATCGAGGAACGAAGAAAAGGAAAAATTGATAGAGAAAATGTACCTATAAAGTCAGCTTTGTTACGACCATTGGTGAATCTTCCATTTTGTGGACCAGTTGGGAAATCAATTCCATAAGGAAAATAATTGGCCTTAGCTGTTGTTATTAGGTTATTATTATTCCCATTATCAACTATTGAGTCTCCAAATATGAAGTAACATGGCACTTGTGGTTGACCTTTTACCATTGAAAACATAATAAACATTGAAATCATCAAAACTATATGATCCTTACATGAAGACATTCTTGAGTTATTGAATGATGAAAAGAGAAATCAAAGAAAAATGGGAAGGATAGTGATTGATGCAAAAAGTTGAACTTGGAACTACCTATTTATAGAGGATATCAAGGATGTCATAGTTGTTGCAGATCTGCTTTTGTAAGAAAAAAGTCAGCTGAAGTATAGAGATATCTAATTTTGGGACCATATATCGATCATTTAAATCATATTCGTATAGTGTCTGAAAAATTTGCAAGTCTACTTATTTCAGTTGCATGTCTGAAGTTAGATTTGTTAGATAAAATGACTCAAGTTTCATATAGTTGAAGTTTAAGCATTTTTGTATAAAGAACTATACCTATTTTTGTCTGAATTTTAGTCATATCTTTATATTTGAAGTAAGACTTCGTTAAACCTAAATTCAAAGACTGCATATTTAAAGTTGTTTCGAAATGGATATTTATACCAAAAAAATAAATTAATTAAAAGACGGATATAAATTAAATGGTGGTGTCCAACAGAATTACCCCCAGTCTGTGAAATCCTAAATTGGTAATAGTGATGGTTAATTGGAATATCGTAAAGGCAAAAAGTTGTTTCACGTATGGTTCAAAAGTTGAGCCCCATCCTAATAGTCAGAGTGTGGCTTAGGTCCACTAAAATGACACACTCTGGCTAGAGAAATAATTAAGTGGAACTTACACTACCTATTCATAGAGGATGTGAAAATCAAATACTTCTTTCGCTTTGTGATAATTTTTACTGCCCATTAATTTGATCCCGCAAGGAGATGCTCGTAAGTCTCTTAAACTATTTTTTATAAGTTGAAATAATATAAATGCAAAAACTCATCGTCAAATAGGATTTAAGATCGAACTCCGGCCATCCTAATAGTAAGAGTGCGGCTTAAGTCATCTCCTAATAGTATTTGGCAAAATCAATAGATGTTTGTAATTAAAATTATAATCATTTTCTTAATTGCTTGGTGAACATTAAAAAATTAATAAAAAATCAAGTTATTTTTTATATCAAACACACCTGAAATGAATTAGAAATTTATGGAGAAGTCAAAACCTAGATAGCTTCAATATGAGCATTGCCCCCACCCACCCCACATCTTTGACTTTAAAATTGTGGAACGATCAAAGAAAATTATATCATGAAAATGCAACTAATAGTATGGGTTGGTCTAGTTGTTGAGGATTATGGGGGATTTTGTATGCAAGGCTTTTTGAATTTATACCATATGCTATAAAAAAAAAAAATTTATATAGTTTGGCAATTTTTTTGAAAGCTATTCGATTGATCATCTTAGCTGGTTACAATTTTGCATATATGCACCGAATCGAAAAGTGTTTTCTTTCTTTTTTGATAAAATAGTACCTTTAGCAGTTTTGATCGTCGTTTCCGTTTGTTAAAAATGCAACATTGAAAGGGTATTACTGGAATAGTAAAAGTGAATGGAAAGATGAAATACGAAAATTCATTGAAAATAAATAAATTAGGTACTATTTGACGTAAGGTTGGACTTTAAATCCCTATATATTAAATGCTAAACTAGATAGTTAGTTACGTTGCTTTTGGCTTTTAGTGTTTATTCAAGCAATTAATGAAATATTAATTCAAGATTTAGGTGCATTTCTTTTGTAGTAATTATTGATTTATTTAAATTAATCACAATTTAGTACTTTGTCAATTTTTGCCATTTGCACTTTTGCATATCTAGAAAGATAAAAACATGTAATTTGCTTATTCCTTTGCTTTTAGGGGTTGTTTGGTTGGGAAAAAAGTTATTGTTTGGTTGGGAAAAAAGTTATCCTGGGGTTAGCTATCCTGGGATAACTTATCCCACCATGTATATGGGTCATGAGATAACTTATCACATCACTATAATATAAATGCTGGGATAAGTAATTCCAAACCTGGCAACCAAACAACATATAAAATTTTTATCCCATCACTATTAATTTTTATCCCTCACACCAAACGACCCCTTAGAGTTTTAGACAGGATATATCAGTGACTGGTTCTCGCATTAGGGCTTTATTATTCTATATTTATACTGAAAAATCTCACTTGAGAGAATAAAGGCTCTCTATAAAAATGACTTCATACATAATTATTGCTCGAAGCTAGGAAAAAAAATTAACGATAGTCATATATATTAACAAATTGTAAATTTAGAATGCAATATATGATTCTTATATATTTAATAATAATAACCATTTTTTTTCCTTCACAATTGTGCTAAACGTTGAATATCAAAAGGGTATGCATCGGTTGACTTTTGAGCTCTATAAGATATCCTTCCAACAATTATATTTGCAGCTTCACCTGGATGAAATGCATCCCAAAATAAATATTCATTTCTATTTTGGCATGGATTTTGAAATGGTAGACATGTTATTTGTCCATTGTTCCTTCCTATTCCGCAACATCCAGCGTTCGTCACTCTAAATCCTGAAAATTAAAAATATCTTTAAATTAAACAATTTACAAGATAAGCACTAAATCTTTAAATAATTTACAAACGAAAACCTTACATGATAGATAATATTGACTAAACAAAGCATTAAAAAGATTGAAATATAGGTTTGAGAAGAAAAAAATATCGACTACCAGTATAGTATTAATTAAGTGAGACTTTTAAGACAAATATATATAAGATAGTATAGGAAACGACTATTCTTACTATTAGATCAAGTATAGAATTTAAAAGACAGATAATATGGATCGAAAAAAATAGTTGGGAGGGAAAGAGAAGTTACCAAAAGCAAAAGGATTGTCAATTAAATCTTGAAATATTCCATAAGCATTAATGTAGATTAATTTAGCATTTGGTGTATTTCTATTTAAATTATCCACAAGTGCCCTCAGTTTATTGTTAAATAACTGATTTGCCACATTAATATTTTGAGCACAAGTTCTTCCATCTGGGCTGTTTTGGGCCAAAGCATTTGGGCTGCATCCAATTTGGCCCACTCCAATCAACACAAATTTCCTTGCTCCAAAATTGTACAATGTCTGCAACATAAAGTACACAATTAGGGTCGATTTACGCAAATGTCCCTTTTTTAGGTTATCATTTAAATTTTGTCTATATTTTAAAGTCGTACAAATATAACCAAAAGAACTATCCTCGGATGATGTTAGACTCGAATTTAATGTTTCCCTTATCTTCATCGATGAGGGAGGCGGTGGATTAGTGGTAATGACACTACACATGATTTTATAAGCAGTCTTAACCACAACAATAACATATCAAGTGTAATGTCATAAGTGAGGTCTTAGGAAGGTAGGATTTACACAGACCGTATCCCTATTTTGTGATACAGAGATGTTTCAGATAGACCTTCGACTCAAAAAATTTATAAGTAGTGTCAATCTATATATTATCACCATTCAACTTGTAGACATGTTGGATTTTGGGCCAAGGGTTCTAAAGCTTTACTTCTTATCTCAAATTTATATGTACCCTACATTATTTATTCAAGGGGTATCAACTTATTGTACATATGTATATCTATATGTGTATGCATATAGTTAATTAATGTTTTTCACCAAGTAACATTGGAGGAAACTACTAGAAAGATGTTTTGACAGATTCAAAATTCAAACATTATATATGAGATAATTCGAATTTGAAACTTGACCACTATTAAAAAAACGAAAACTTCTAATGGAAGTCTCTAATAGAATAAGTCAGAAATCCATCAGAGACATTACTAACATCCAAATTTTGACGGTTTTTACCAGACATTCATATAAATTCTCAATTTTTAAGTATCGTACCACATGTATTATTGATTAGATTTATCAGATTCAAGATCTATTATATGTAAATGGAAAGAAGAAAAAAAAGAAGACAAATTCACCTTTAATTGTTGAGTGTATTGTTGGATAAGAACATTGGCATATTGTTGAGGAGTAAATTGTCTACTTGTTGAATAATATTGGGGCATAAAATAATTGTTGAGATAATCATTACTTCCAACTCCAATTGAGTAAATACATTTACTCAAATAATTTTCAGCTGAATTTTCATTTCCAATTATTCTCACTATTTGTTGAGCTATGTTCTTGTAATTATTTACTTGACCTGAAAATGTAACCCTTCCTCCCTGCAAAAATTCAATAAATTAATTCGACGGAGATCTAAGAGTGTTCACTTACGTTTAAAAAAATTAGAATTTACGATATGGATGGTCTGTCATAAATTCATCATAATTATATTGTTTTCGACGAATTTTCTATCATAAATTGAACATCTTTAAGCGCGAAATTTTGTGTTATGCGTATTCAGTCAAATAAAATCACATAAAATAAGACGGAAAAAGAAAGTAGTACCAATTGTTGGCCAGTTTCTTCTCTAATTCCAGCAGCAGCAGATGCAAAATTGACACCTCTAAGTATTTCTCTACCCCTTGCAGTTGCATAGGGTGGAATATAATCATCAAAACCCAAAAGCTCAGCTGAAAATATATACAAACAATATATTATAATATAGTGAGAAAATATTGAGTTTTTTTTTTTTTTGAGAAGACATAAATTTAGAGGTATTAAGTGGATGTTTGAACATAAAAATCGTGAAATTTGGAAAAAGGTAGTACGTACTTGTTTTTAGCTTGAAAATAATATTTGGAAATTAAAATTGTGTTTGGACGTTAATACAAATTGTAATTATTTTTGAATTTTTATTAGTAGTTTAGAATAAAAATTGTGAAAATAACTTTTTAAAATTTTATCGAATTTCATATACGTATTGAATACATAATTAACACATAATTAAGTTAGAATTAGAAAGCATAAAAGTTTTGTAGCTTAATAGTAATAAGTATTTAATTAACACATAATTAAGTTAAAAATTCAGCTCTTTCTAACAACTTGAATTAAACTTTTCAATGAGATGGTTATTAAATTTAACTTATGTATCATCGCAGACATAGAATATATATCACGGTTTTAAATCTCGTAGTCAGAACTACTTCATTATCAAAAAAATAGTTTTCACATGCTTAACTCATAAGAAAGATTGACCAAGCAGGGTCAAGCGTGAAGGAACGAATTGACCATATAATTCAATAAATAAATTAAATGTGTGATTCCTCTAAAAACTTCAGATATTTTCACGTACTTTGCCCATAAGAAAAAGTCAAGCTTGCACATAAATAACGATATACATATTGAATATATAATTAAGTAAATAAAAGTACGTTCTGATGAACTTACCTATGACATCAACAGTAGTTTTACCATTGGAGAATCTTCCCGTTGGTCCATCGGGAAAATCAATTCCATAAGGCAAATAATCAGCTCTAGCCAATGACCTAATCACATTATTATTTCCATTATCCACTAATGAATCACCAAATATAAAGTAACAAGGCACTTGTGGTTCTCCTTCGGTACCATAATTATCCCCTAATAAACTCAACATTAATAAAAACACACATATTATCTTTAAATCTCCACACATTATCAATCCTTCAAAAAAAAAATTAAAAAAAAAGAAATTTGAGAGAAAGGAAAAGATTGAAGACAATGTGTATGGTTTATGTGTGTATATATATATATTGAAGGAATGTGAGAAAAAGATAGAAAAATGGGAAAAAATATTAATTTTAAAATATTTTCTAAAAAAAATAAGTCATTTTGACAACTAATTAATATTAAAAACTTGATGTAATTTGAAGGGAAGTGGGGTAATTGGCAGATATATAAGAGAGAAAAAAATTAAATTCTTCTTTGAATAATAAATACTGATGTAAAATATTATTAAGTCGGATCCACTTGTAAGAATTGTTAATTATTAAGCTCGTATGTTCAATTTATTCTTCTTCTAAATCCAACTTATATAACATATAAATAGATCATTTTGTTTATTATTATTTTTCTCTCTTAATTCACTTGAAATAGTTTCTGAATTTTAATTAATTAGTGGTATAGTTTCTCTTAAAATATATTTCTCAGATGATATTTTTCAAATCATTATTTTTGGTTTTTTGATTTTCCATTTTAGGGAGTAAAATGTTCTCTAACAAAAATAACTTCGTACCCAAAAAAACTCGAACCAAACTGAATTATTGATCTTATTTAGTGCTTTTACAGATGGGAAGTTAGTTAGAAGCATTGAATTTCACATGGATATGTTGTGTGTGTTTGATTTTATATAGTGACACTAAGATCCACTTTTTTTTTCTTCCTTTTGGTAGCCATGCATGCATTAATTTTCCTTCACTTTCCTAGATTTTAAGTTAAATTAAAAGTTTATATAATAATGATGTAAGTAATATTTATTTTAAATTATTCAAAAGATAATAGCAAGTAGCTTTATATACTTTCTTCATTTCAAATTACTTGTCATGTTTCGTTTTTAAAAGTCAAACTACATGAACTTGACTAACATTTTAATATGTATGTTTTCATCATATTAATATGAAAAAAAATTACAATTACAGTACTTTTCGTATAATTTTTAAATATTTAAATTTTTATATTAACTATCAATATATTCCATAAATATTAATATTGGTTCGAGTTCATTTTTAGAGGGTTCTACAAAAATTAAGTCACATTCAAAATGAACAATGACTTTTTGGATTGATCATGAGGGGTAAGCTTTATAGATATGGTGAATTAAATGAAAGTACTATATATATATATATTGCTGCCCACATGGCTATGATGTGTATTTAAAATACAGAAATTTATTGCCTATTAGTTAGTCTAGTTGCCAACATGTCTATTGTCTTGTCTTGAAATGTCTCTCTATTGTTCTTTTTATTTGTTAGAAGGTGTGAGTAGCAAGTCTGAGATGATTTGAATATATTTTGTGTCAATTTATAGACTTAGAGATTTGTAGATATGAAATTGTGGTAAGCAATGAAGGTGTTGAGGAGGATTAACGTAAATTAGGTAAACCTAAAATCATATGGAATGAAGTCGTCTTGGAATAGGGGTGGAGATACACTGTTAATGATGCTCATTATTTCTACAGGATCAACATCACTTTTTGGAGTTTTGGAATCACGTAATATAAATTTAAGATAATCTAAGTTTTTTGTGTGTATTACTTCATGATTTTTCGTCGAATTCCGACTGATTAACTCCATTTAATCCCTAAATTTGTGGGTCCATTTGAAATGACCTAGTGAATGATACACACAAGTGGATTGAAGTTTGAGCTTAAGACACGAGGAAGTTACTCGAATGGTAAACACCCTTCACCTTCAACCTTAAAATTGTGGATTAGAGTTACTGAGGTAGCAAAAAGAAAAGAAACTTTCGATTTCTTATCGATTCCCAACAAGCTTTAAGAATAAATGACTCAATATAATTCTTTTCAGTACATTTAACTTGTAGAAGCTTGAGCTCATTGTGACGTAGTTAGAAAAAAGTAGAAAAGATAAAGAAGTTGGTCTCTACGCTTTCTAAACTTAAGAATATTTTTCTAAAATGTTTTTTTTAAAAAAAGTAATTGTTAATTTACAAAAATCGTAATTTATAGTCAAATAAAATCATAAAAATGATTGTTTATGATATTTCTCTATATTAATTACACAGTAGTTGGTCCTTAATTAATTTTTCTCCTACATTCAAACTTATGCCTAGCGGAGCATAAGTTCTTTAAGGGTGTGGGACAAAACCTATGACACACTATATGATATGAAAATATAAATTGATACTCTATTTTTCAAAAAAAGTTAAATACTTTGAGAGACAAAAATTAAAGACTAACACAAAGTCGCAATTGACCTCTTGCTTGGACTTCAATGTAAGTTGTATTGGGCTAACTTAAGATGGATATTGGATCATTGTTCAAGTTTGGGCTGAAAATTATCTGGGCTAGTAGTGGTTTTGACTTTGTCTAATGTGGGACTTTCACGTGAGAACTGAGAATTTGAATTTAGTCAAATTTCAATACAAATAATAATTGAGAAATGAATAAACAAAAATGATATCAATTCTTCTAGAATTCGACATTCCATAATGTGACAAATACTATTTATAAAAAGGGAATAATAACATGCATGCCTTAGGATGACCATGACGTTTAAACCTACCAGCAAAGGTTATATTCAACTTCTTTGATTATATTTCATTACAGATCTCATATTCAACTTCCTGTAAATGAAGTCGTCTCCAATAGGGAATAGTGATATTTTTCAATTCAAATATAAGTTAAACACTGAAATGGATATCAAAAAACTTAGAGAAAAGTCACGAAAAAATTAATATAAACTAAATTTATCTCCTAAATACTCGAAAAGTGTGTGGAGGGAAAGAATTCAAAGATTCTTGTGCCATTAACTATTGGTCAATGATTGAAGATGAGAAGGAATTAGTCCATCATTTTCAATTATTTTCTCACAAACTTATAATTGATCCACGTATAACTTATAGTCATTTTCTTTGAATATTTACAAAATGTCAATTCAACATGTCCTATTAGTTCAAAACTCCTCCCAAACATGCAATAAAAATTTGTCATTGAGCTATTTTAGGCTTAAGGCGAGATTCACTTAACCTAGTCATAAAAAACTAGATAATATATGCAAGTACCCCTATCATTTGGAGTTATCAACAAACTTATAATTAGTTCAAGAAAGTCTTAGATTTTATTTTATTAGGATAAAATAAAAAGGAAATAGTATCCTTAAAATGGGATAGATGGACTATGTACATATATAAGGGTATTAAAACGTAAAATTTAGAATCAAATTGTTACTATACTGACCACTTAAAATAACGTTTGTGCTCGTTTAAGCTTCCATTATTTCCCAAGAAGACTCAATTTTACTAACAATTCTTAATCGAAATATAGAGAACATGTTGTAGATTCAACGGGAGGAAATAATGGACGTGCAAGTTGAAATTCTTCCTTATTTTTATTTGCCATTTAGAATGTTAATTCACTTCTTATACACTTCAATCTTCAAGTTCAAGAATTCTTAAATTGTGTGTGTTTTAATCCATGAAATCATATCATGGATGGCGTATTTAAGTTTTAAACATCATTTATATATAGAGAATTATTGAAAACACCCCTAAATTCTGCGCAAATTATTAATTTCATCTTCAAATTAGTGACAGCCTTAAAAATATTTTCTTACTTGACTAATTGAATTTAAATGCACCCCGATCTTGCAACACGAGTGAAATTCATCCTAAATCTCGCCAAATTTAGGATTATTTTTCAACACTTCTATCGGCTTTTTATTAAGAATCTCATGCTTCTACAAGAGTTTGAGACCATACTTGCTATATAATGTGGCAGATCGGGGTATATCTAAGTTAAGTTAGTCAAGTAGAGGAATATTTTAAGGTTATCAATAGTTCAGTGACAAAACTAATAATTTACGTCAACATACTAAAGTCATAACTCATTCTTATGTTGCTATTCAGAATTCAACTCATATGCACTTCATCTTCAAAAAAATTGATAATCTATAAATCTTTCAATCCTGCTTAATCCGCTCTCTTCGACTCGTCTCTAAATTTAGTAATTTTATCTAAAATAGTGTAGGAGTAAAGGGAGTGTG
The DNA here is from genome assembly GCA_036250505.1 of Solanum acaule. Lineage (NCBI taxonomy): Eukaryota > Viridiplantae > Streptophyta > Magnoliopsida > Solanales > Solanaceae > Solanum > Solanum acaule. Next base: position 20,470 of record JAJOOR010011076.1, read on the forward strand.
GCGTGTGACGGCACAATTATTGGCTTGTCGTGTTTAACATTACTTTTGGATAAATAGTGTGGGCCCACTAATCCCGGACCGTCCGATGCGTCAACCTGTGTGGGGTAGCTTCAAATCAACGGCTCGAATCAAATCATTAGCCAGATAAGATTTTTTTCCATTTCTTTCAAATTATTAGCTAGATAAAAAGTCGGACAAGTTACATATTTGATCAATCGAAAATAAATAATTACATTAGTTAATTTTATATATATATAAGGCTGGTTTTGTATATCGCAAAGTCTTTTTGATTTTATTTAATTTTGTATTTGATCCAAACTATATCATATAGATTAAGACGAAAGATATATATACATATATATTGATTGTTATTTTAATGAATAAATATATTTATATCAATTTTTTAAGCCTAATTGTGAAGTATGCCATTTATTTGCCTCGTAGTTGCTGCGTTGTTCTTACTTTTGCCGTAGGTTTTTTTTTTTTTTTTTTTAAATAAAATATTATAATTACATGGTTGTAAGTTTGTTTTAGAGTCTTGTTCATTTATTTATTCTTTAGTGGGACTATAATACTTTAAATATCTTAATTATTAATTAATATTTGATTTTAATTCTTGTAATACCTGACAATGCATTTTGATCCTTGTAATATATGACAACGCATTTTCATCCTTTATGTGTTTAAAGTGATGTACTTTTAGTTCTTCTGATGGTGACTTCTCAATTTACCACATTTTCAGACGTTATATTATTTAAATTCAAAATCTATTCAAATTTTTCCACATAAGTTGAAATTGATAAAAAGAGTATCACGTTTACCATAAGTAAGCCAAATGACACTTATGATTATATATCATACTTTCCTTATAAATAATTTAATTACATAAACATTTTTTATATCGTCAATCCGTTTTTTGATTCATTTAAATAAATAGTCAATAAGTTAATGCAACAAAGCAAAACTATACATACACACAAACCAAAAGCCGTGAGATTCAAGTAAAATATAATTTCGTCTTATTTTGGATTTACAACTTCAAATGTAGGGTCCACACTCAATCATCCCCACCCCCACCCCCACCCCACTTCAAAAATTCACAAATTTCTATAAATTCCTCTCTTTTCCACCCTATTTTATACAATTCCCTCAATTTGTCTTTCCCACAAATACCACTTTTTTTGTCATGGAGAAGGAATTTCAAGAATCCGAAGTCAGTTTTCAAGAAAATATTGAAAACGAAGAAAATGATCGAGATTACTATGAATTTCAAAATTGCGATTTGATCAGTTCAAACTCTAGGGATTCGCAAAGTAGAAAGAAGTTGAAGCAAATTTCCAATTCTGTCCCTATTAGTATTCCCGATAACTTATCAAGGAATAATTTATTGTTCAAGCACGTGAAAAATAATGAATCGAATTTTTTTGAAGACGAGGAATATGGTGATGACGGAGAAATGGTTCCGCCACACGTGATCACTGGCCAGAGAATCGCCGGAAAAATGATGTCATTTTCAATTTGTAGTGGTTATGGAAGGACACTTAAAGGAAGAGATTTGAGTCAAGTAAGGAATTCGATTCTTAGGATGACTGGTTTTCTTGAAACTCAACTTTAGAGTTCAATTTAGAGGGAAAAAGAAAAAGATTTTTTTTTGAGTTCCAATTATGGGAATCTCATTAATTTCGATTCATCATTGTAATGGAGAAAATACAAAAGAATTCAAACGAAATTCCATTAGTTAGATCATGTATATGTATTAAGAAAATCTATTAAAAATGTATAAATATTAAGTTTCGAATGAAACAATTCAAATGTTTAGTGAATGTTTAATGGTATTCTAAAATTCGTAAAATTCAAATTTTGAGTTTATCTTCGTATGATATGTTATTTGAGTTGAAGCCAAAGACTTATTGGAGCATAACAGGCCGACTAAACATTCCATCGGAAATTTGAATTTGACTCTTTTACGTGATATTCATTCTCGTTTTGCTCTTAAAATCATTTTTCTCACTACATGTATATATGGACTCAGAATTGATGTAAAAAATTGAATAGATTATGAAAAAACTTGAATTCGAATTTTGATTATTCCATTGAAATACTTGCTAGATTCTAGAATTATGTCTTTATGCAAAAGAGAAATAATTTATAAATTACAGATTCACTTGAACTTAATAGTTTTGTTCATATTCCATATAAGTGTAAAGAGTTTTAGTATAAGATATCAATAGATATTCGACTGCCAATTCACTTATTACTATATGATATTTAAAATCGACAAAATATATTTATAAATTTGGATATTATTTAAAAGTCGATCTAAAAAGTAATTCGTATAATTCAAAGATTCTTGTGCCATTAACTATTGGTCAATGATTGAAGATGAGAAGGAATTAGTCCATCATTTTCAATTATTTTCTCACAAACTTATAATTGCTCCACGTATAACTTATAGTCATTTTCTTTGAATATTTATAAATTGTCAATTCAACATATCCTATTAGTTCAAAACTCCTCCCAAACATGCAATAAAATTTTGTCATTGAGCTATTTTAGGCTGAATGCAAGATTCACTCAACCTAGTCCTAAAAAAACTAGATAATAAATGCACGTACCCTATCATTTGGAGTTATCAAGAAACTTATAATGAATTCAAGAAAATCTTAGATTTATTTTTTTAGGATAAAATTAAAAAGAAATAGTTTAAAACATTATCTATATTTAGAGAGAAGTATTAAGAACACGCCTAAACTATGCACAAATAATTAGTTTCATCTTCAAATTAATGACATTCATAAAAATGCTCTTTTACTTGATTAACTGAACTTAAATACACACCCCGCTCTTGCAACATTAGTGAAATACACCCTTAAATCTCGCCAAATTTAGGAGTGTTTTTCAACACTTCTATCAGCTTTTTATCAAGAGACTCATGCTATCTACAAGAGTTTGAGACCACTTGCTATGTCATGTGGTAGATCGGGAGTGTATCTAAATTTAGTTAGTCAAGTATAAAGATGTTTTAAGGCTATCAATATTTTAGTGACGAAACTAATAATTTATGCCAAGATATCCAAGTCCGAACTCACTCTTATGTTGTTGTTCAGAATGTGTGCAAAGCCAAATCTAAAATTTGAAATTTATGAATTTGTACAGACAACTCATATGCACTTCACCTTAAGAAATTTGATAGTCTATAAATCTTTCAATCCTGCTTAACCCGCTATCATCAATTCGTCTCTGAATTTAGTAATTTTATCTAAAATAGTGTAGGAGTAAAGGGAGTGTGGCGTGTGACGGCACAATTATTGGCTTGTCGTGTTTAAAATTACTTTTGGATAAATAGTGTGGGCCCACTAAACCCGGACCGTCCGATGCGTCAACCTATGTGGGGTAGCTTCAAATCAACGGCTCGAATCAAATCATTAGCCAGATAAGATTTGTTTCCATTTCTATTTAAATTATTAGCTAGATAAAAAGTCGAACAAGTTACATATTTGATCGATCGAAAATAAATAATAATAACAAATTTTAAACATATGGAAAATAAATCAACCACACAAATAAAATCTGAAGAAGCATAACTTTATTGATAAATATTGCGGGTATAATTTTGTTTCCCTTTGATTCTACTATCCTAAAATTTATCCATGATTCGAGGGCCGTCATTAGTGGTGTATTTTTCGGACTAGGATGATTTAGATTTGACATATATATATGAATATTCCATGACTTTTGGTGGAATATTCTAGATGCCTTTTCGAGAGAATATAATACCCTTATATAGGCATGAACTATATAGGGTTTAGCCTCTAAGTATCCTAATTGAAATTGAACACATATTGTAGAGTCCCAACTAAAATTGAACACGTTTTGTAGAATCAAACAAAATTTCAATGTCTTACCGTTATATATATTGATTATTATTTTAATGAATAAATATATTTATATCAATTTTTAAGCGTAATTGTGAAGTATAACCATTTATTTGCCTCGTAGTTACTGCGTTGTTTTTACTATTGCCGTAGTTTGTTTTTTTTTTAAAATATTTTTTTAATTACATGGTTGTAAGTTTGTTTTAGAGTCTTGTTCATTTATTTATTCTTTAGTGGGATTATAATACTTTTAAATTTCTGAATTATTAATTAGTAATTGATTTTATTTCTTGTAATACCTGACAATGCATTTTGATCCTTGTAATATATGACAATGCATTTTGATCTTTTATGTGTTTGAAGTGATGTACTTTTAGTTCTTTTGATGGTGACTTCTCAATTTACTACACTTTCAGACGTTATATTATTTAAATTCGAAATCTATCCAAACTTTTCTACATAAGTAGAAATTGATTAAAAGAGTATTACATTTGTTTGGGTTTTACCTTGATTTTTTTTTCTTATTTGAAGTTTGAAAATATAATTTTCTTCCATATTTGGTTTATTCTTTCCTTAGAGGAATAGTTTGGAGATCTATAAATTGAAGATCCCTATTCTCATAGCATAACACAATAGAATCCACAATGTAGTCGTTTAGAGAGTTTTGTTTATGGGGAAATTTAATATCTCAACAGTTTTAATATTTTTTTCTTTATATTAGTTTTCATATAATAATATTAGTTTTTAGATTAAGTTTTTGTCATCTAATTTATCAACCATATTATTTGCAATTATAAGCTTCCGCATGACGCCTTAATCACCTTCATAACCCAACAACATTTACCATAACTAATCCAAGTGACACTTGTGATATTATATATATATATATATATACATATATATATATATATATAGTAATTATAAACAATTTAATTACATAAATATTTTTTATACGGTCTACACGTTTTTCGATTCATTTAAATATATAGTCAATAAGTTCATGCAACAAAGCAAAACTATACATACACACAAACCAAGAGCCGTGAGTCTCAAGTAATATAATTTCGTCTTATTTTGGATTTACAACTTCAAATGTAGGGTCCACACTCAATCACCCCCACTCCCCTATACCCCACCCCCACCCCCACCCCCACTTCAAAAATTCACAAATTTCTATAAATTCCTCTCTTTTCCACCTTATTTTATACAATTCCCTTATTTGTCTTTCCTCCAAATACCATTTTTTTGGTCATGGAGGAGGAATATCAAGAATCAGAAGTCATTTTTCAAGAAAATATTGAAAACGAAGAAAATAATCGAGATTACTATGAATTTCAAAATCGCGATTTGATCAGTTCAAACTCTAGGGATTCGCAAAGTAGAAGGAGGTTGAAGCAAATTTCCAATTCTGTCCCTATTAGTATTCCCGATAACTTATCGAGGAATAATTTATGGTTCAAGCATGTGAAAAATAATGAATCGATTTTTTTTGAAGACGAGGAATATGGTGATGACGGAGAAATGGTTCCGCCACACGTGATCACTGACCGGAGAATCGCCGGAAAAATGATGTCATTTTCAATTTGTAGTGGTTATGGAAGGACACTTAAGGGAAGAGATTTGAGTCAAGTAAGGAATTCGATTCTTAGGATGACTGGTTTTCTTGAAACTTAACTTTAATGTTTAATTTAGAGGGAAAAAAAGATTTTTTTTTTTTTTTTGAGTTCCAATTATGGGAATCTCATTAATTTCGATTCAGCATTGTAATGGAGAAAATACAAAAGAATTCAAACGAAATTCCATTAGTTAGATCATGTATATGTATTAAGAAAATTTAATAAAAATGTATAAATATTAAGTTTCGAATGAAACAATTTAAATGTTTAGTGAATGTTTAATGGTATTCTAAAATTCGTAAAATTCAAATTTTGAGTTTATCTTCATATAACATGTTATTTGAGTTGAAGCCAAAGACTTAATTGGAGCATAACGAGCCAACTAAACATTCCATCGGAAATTTATTTAAAATCGACAAAAAAATATTTGTAGACTTAAATATAATTTGAAAGTCAATATAAAAAATAACTCATATAAACTTCAGATTCTGACTCCTTATACGACAATGCCAATGGTGATTGACAATTACATGAACTTGTCTCATATAAGCAAAAGCCAAACACAAACAGCTGGTTTTAAAAGGGTGACATGACTTATGTTTCTTTTAGAAAATGTAATAATTGTGAAATGTACATAAAACTAATGTGTGTTAAAAATACACATCGATATTATTTATTTAATAGGAGTAATAGTTTATGCTATTCAATATTATTTTAAATTATTTATTTTTATTTAATTATCTGCTATTCGAAATTTGTTCATATTTAAAAATATAACAAATTCACTGCTAAGAAACATTAAAGATTAGAACTCACAAAATTTAAATTTGAATCAAACTATACTTTAATGAACTTTATATAGTGTGAATTCAAGTTAATCATGATCTCAATATCAAGTGATAAACTAAAAAGGTTACTTCTAATTAATGGGAAAATAAACGACACATTATTAAATGAAAGTCACCTCCAAATGTGAATTATAAAATCTATTAATTATTTCTTAATCTTGAAGTTATTTTAGTATTAAGAAAATGAATTAATCTCTGCTGGATATTAGGAGGCCAACAGGTTTTATGGATACAAAGTCAAAAAGTTAATCCAAAATTTAAGCAAAAACTAATCATAGGATAGATATATAGGGGAGAATATTTTTTTTTCTTAATTAGTACATGTGAAAATCTGACAAAAAATAATTAACAATGAATAAAATAAGGTTTAAATAATTAAATATGATATTAATTATCTGAAGGTAATTTGTTGTTTAAGGTACCACCTCAGCATGATTAATTACTGAATATATATTCTGACAAAAAAAAAAGAAGAAGACAAATTAAGACACTATTATATTAAGATTATTATATAAATAAAATAACTAAAAAGTCAAAACAGTATGATTTGTATCTCAATTCTGATTCTAGATATCCAACCTCGAGCGAAAAATTTAAAAAATAAT
>JAJOOR010011077.1:0-28218 GCA_036250505.1 Solanum acaule
TTTTTCTGCATTGAATTCTTCCCTTCTTTTTACATACATTTCTTACAAAACAAAATTGATCGATCGTGTCACTGTGTGTGTGATTCGTTGCTGTCATTTTGAGTTCGTTGAAATTATTGAAGTTTGAGGTACTGCTATTTCTTTAATGGTTAATCTATTTTATCTTGGAAGGAATTAATCTACGACCTCGGGTACTTGAGGGGATTAAATTTCTTAAGGACACACAGTGCGCTCTGTGGACTCGGATAGTTCTTTTGTTTTTCTTTTCATCTTTTATTATTCTGGTTTGCTAATCTGAATACAGGAGATAACAAGCTTAAGAAATTTAATATTGATGATATTTTATGTGGTAAGGAAATTACTTTTATTTTCTGTGTTCTTTTTGTTGGAAAGAAAAAGAAGAAAAAAAGAATTATTTTATCATATGGTAAAAGAGATTTGGGATGAATTAGTACTACTTTAATATGTTTGAGTATATTTTCTGTAGTAAGTTTTCCTTGGATGGGTACGATTATTTTTATTTTCTTTCCAAGTGCATTGAAGCATTGCACCCCTTCAGTTTTCTTTTCAATAAGAAAAGTTATTTTGTACATAAAGGCTAAGATATGCACTTTAATTTGTTTTTCATATTCGTGGTTTTATAAACTATGAGAAAAAGTAAATGAACAGATGTTGTCTCCTAACAATATTTGAACATGAGTTTAGTTTCTTGTTGAAATTCAATGTCTTCTAAGGAAAATTGAAATATGATGGAAACTAGAAAAGAAAGGAAAAATTAGCAAGAAACGTGACTTGCATGGTGTCATTACTGACATATAGAATATGATTCAATGAGAGTAAAAATCAGGTTCTATCTTTATTTCCTTGATTATTATTATTTTTCTATCCTTTATAGGTTATGAAATTTATTTCATAAATGTTAGGATAGATGATCATTATGTGATGATCTCAAAATATATCATTATTATTATTAATATGTATTCTGTTTAGAGGAGAGAAAAAAAACTTTTGTAGTTTTCTACTCCATGTGAAATTTGATTGTGTCTGACTTTTGGAAACTGAAATCTTCTGATTTTTTATTCCTTTGATTTGAAGAATATAGGAACTTCACAAACAAATCAGATTGTGCATTAATTTGAAAAATATAGAAACTTCACCAATGTGTTAAATACTCTGTTTGAATAAATATTTTGACTTGAGGAGTACCAAATCTTTGTCAGGAATATTAAGGCTAAATGATTTGAAAAAGATAAAATCTTCATCGTTAGCTAGAAACAATGTTGTATTTGAGGTTTCTAGAGATTTAAAACATTTTTGGTTTACTACTCTGTCTGAATGTGAAACTGATTCGAAGAATATAAAAACTTCATCAGAATTCAAGGTTCATTCGATTAACGATTAGAAGAATATTAAACTTTATCGTTAAACTAGAAAAAAGCTTTTATAAAGATTGAATCTTTATTAGTAGTATTCTAAATACTAAGTGGTCTGTCTAATTGTGACAGAAAGCGGAAAAAACAGTAGTGACTTAAAATTAGTGATTTTTGTGCCTGCAATGTGTGGTCTATGGATTAAATCTCCAAAAGAAGTCTTCATATTGCCAATGTGTATTTTGATGGTATACAATTTCAAAGCATGGGAAAAAAATATGTGGAAAATAATTTCAAATACTTGAAAAATATTTTTGAAACCATATTTAAAATGAGGGGGTTCTTTACTTGTGATGTGATAAAGAAAAAATTAGACTTACTATCTAATTTAAATTTGAAAGTACAAGATATGAAATTTAATGACATTCTTGTATTATGACCCACAACATTCTTGGAGTATATATGATATTATGGTCATTGAGTCTGTCACGACCCGAATCTATACCCTGGACGTGGCCAGCATTCAAGAACCATTGATGGTCCCCAAGCGAACCCTCATTGTGGCTGACTACAAGCGGAAGACTAACTTAAGCATGCAAAAGTTTAAAACTGAAATAAAATTCAATAAACTACACTTTGTAAAACATTAACTCAAATGAACAACTTAGAATAAAAATAATATATTCAATTTGCCATAAAATAGGCAACTTAAGTCTTTGAAATATTTAATAAAATAAACGAATACAACAAACTTCTCAACTTTACTGACTATCTATGAAGCCTCTAACTGATAAAGATAGAATTCGGGACAAGACCCACGACTTCCTGACTAAACTAAAAAGTAAACGAAATCCTCCGAAAGAAAGGAGGCTCACCATAGCTAACTCGAACTCTTGGATGTATCAACGAAGCTCTTGTTGATGATCCTGAATAACTGTGTCTGCATCATGAGAAGATGCAGGCCAAATGGCTCAGTACGTGGAATGTACGAGAATGTAAGGGGAATTCTAAAACATAAACATAAGATTGAAAAGAATCTGAAAGAAACTGAAGATCTTAGTTGGCTCAACCCAACTCAACATAACTGAACTCATTTCAATATAAAGCAATTTAAAACATGCAATATAAAGAAGAAGAAAAAAAGTTGCTTAAAACATGCTGTCAACTCATAATCATAAAATCATAAAAGACATATCATGATCCCTCTCAAAGTCTACTTGTGCAATGCATGAATGAAGTCCCATACCCTCATCCATAATAAGTAGAACCCCTTGAGAAGCCATGAAATTACTTCTGTGGGAGTTTCTCTAACCGACAACCATCACTTAAGAACTATAGTTATGATACAACGTTATTAGCCCCACGCTGCCCGGGCCATTCGATACCTTGCCGTGGTATAGAACTTGAACTACTAAGTGGATCCACTAGTCTATTGTGAAAAGGGTTCATCTAAAAAGTATGACCCTTTTCTACCCATGGTGGCTACATGGTTTTATGGAGACGTGAGTTATCTGAACTTATGTTCACCCCAATTTGGTGCACAATACTGCTCCCAAAATATACTAGCTCTTATGTTTTTAAAAAAACATATTTCTTCTCTGATTTGAGATTAGTCCTCAAAAACTTAACTCAAAGGCTATCTTGGAAATCAAAGTTTCCCCTCTTGCTTCATTTAAAAAGCGATTACTCTTTTCTGAAAACTAGTCCGAAGGCTCTTTGGAAATCTCAGTTTTCGTTCTTATTTAAATGTGAAAACATTTTAAATCTCTTTGGGAATACTTAGTCCCCATATACTTATTGAAGAAAAGAACTTCAACTTTACTCTTTACTGAACTCAAAACTTAAGTCTTAAAACAAAGTTAAAATGTTTGTAAAACACTTGTTAAAATATGGTTCATGCTGAATTATGGACATGAACGACTCAATGCAAGGTTTTCAATAACCATGGATAGAACTCAAGAACTTCAATGATACTACTCATTTCAAGAATGCTCAACTCAGAGTTCATGCGGAATTATGGGAATGAAACAACTCAAGTACTCAATAATGCTTCTCAAAAGGGATTTAGGAACTCAACACTTAAAGGCTTAGAACTTGAAGATACCACTTCTCTGAAGGATGCTCAACTTACGAAGTTCATGCGAAATCATGGGCATGAAACAACTCGACTTGATGGTCTACATAACTATATGGAACTCATGTATACGATTCTTCTCATTCTATAAATTATTTTCTCAAAACTTAGTTCAAACCGATAGTTGATCTCAAAGGATTCACAATTGAACTCAAAGGCTTTCTGAACTCTACTCTTAATTCTCTCTTGAATGTGAATTATGAATTCAAGAGTTATTTTTCATGATGACAAGGTAGACTCATGAATACATTATTCTCACTATCATACTCACTTGATCGAGGCTTGAAACAAGTTATTAGAATTTGTAGAAGACTCCTCAAAAATACAAAAAGGGATTTTCTGAAAAATGTTCGAAAGAACTCTAAAAAACGTAACTCTTAACTCTACCTTGAACTTGAATGATGGATTCAAGGTTGTGCTTTGTGATAGGAAAGATCTCATGATGTTTAGGAATGATTTTAGATAGCTAAACATGAGAAAAGATTGAAAGACAATAACTGAAGGTGGGTCTGCGACACGAAACAGAAATTCCCAAATCTAGGAAGTGGCTGCGCGACGCAGAAGGGTTTCCAAATTTTGACCGACGAAATTTCTTTTTCGTTTCCTAACCCTAATTCGCCTAACTTCGATTCTTTTTCTCAATCTCTCTTTAGATTTAAATACCAAGCAGAAGAACACAAGAAGCTAACTCTAACAACTCTATAAATTGACATGATTTCATCAAGAACTCAACAATCTCAGCCCAATTCAAGAACGAAATCAATTTCATGAATACATAACAAGAACATCAAAGCTTCAACTTTCTAGAATGAATCTAACGCTGAAATTAACATGATTGGCGTATGGGTGAACAAACCCAACACTATGGAAGCTTACATACCTGAAATAACATCTTCTTGAACAACTTGAAGGAAAAATCTGGAAAGAAGTACCCTAGCCTTAACTTTTCTTGATTTTCATGAGCGTAGAATCTTTGGAGTGAATGAGAGGGTTTAGATTTAAGAAAACTGATTTTCTACACGTTTAGAGCAATTTAGATGACCTCCTAAGGGTTTTTAGGACTAAAATACCCCTAAAGAAATAATTAAAATGAGCTGGGAGTCGAAAAGATCTTTAACTAGGCAGTGAGGTCAGTGTTGGCTCCGCGTCACGAAGCTGCTGCCAGGTTTGCGCGACGTTAGTAAATCATTCATAACTTTTAACTCAAAACTCGGAATTGAGCAAACTAGTGGCATTGGAAAGAGGACTCGATGGGCTTTAATTTTCTATCTTGTAACTCACCTTACTCAACTTTTACTAGGAGTTTTGGTCGTTTGAAGTTGACCCAAAACTTAAGAAAAACTTAGGAATGACTTGAATGCTTTTCTCTTTGATTCTTCTTGAAACTCAAGGTACTACATCTACTGACCTTAACAGTTAGAAAATTTTAAATTCCTTACAAAAATATCACTCACTACTAAGAACGGTTTGAGTCTCAGCTCAAAAAATTTATGGGGTGTTACAATATCTCCCCTTTGGGATCATTCGTCCTCGAATGACGACTGGACTTGGTTGAGGATGGGGTTACTCTTACTAAGGTCTGAGTCTAATGGTATGCTCTTACTATATTCAAGCTTAACCCAAATCCTTAAGTTCGGATTATATACCTATCTATAGGAAATCTCATCCTAAACTATTACTCTTTACTACCATATTGGGCTCATATCAAGAACAGCCAAATATTTAACAACACCACATTCAAGCTTAGTACTCTAACAACTCCATGGACTCCTACTAATCAACTCCTTAAGAAATTATCAACACTTGACTTGATTCTCCTCTTATCATCTCCCCCTTAGGTCTAAAGCTAACACTTGAAATCTATGGACCTATTCCACATTAACAACTCCATTATGCTATCTAGGCATACATGGAAAATCATAACTTAAACGGAACCTCATTTGGTAAAACATACCATCACGGCACACCTCTTAATGCTCTTGTTACTCTTGTGACTTAGCCACACTTCACTACCCTTATCTAAACGTTAGGGTCTCTCACTTGTACCACTCATATCTATTACAACTAATCACCTCAATTCCTCACCTACTCTATGTCACGTCTTCTAGATCAAATCTCAAGACTAACATCATCACCCTCATGTTGTCATTCTTTTGATCATGACACTCATATCGAATTCAAGTTTAATATTTATGACTAAACCCGAATATCAATATGATTACTCGCTTACTATATTAATTTACAGCTACTAGATACAAATTCAGAAACACTCGTCCACTAGGACCTTATGACAAATAGGCAACCCTCACCTCTTAGTATTCATACTTGCAATTTACTATCACATTTCCCTTCACAACTTGAGTACTATTCACCCATTCACTATACATCAATGCCTAATTAGTTCTATAACACTTTGAATATTATGTGCTCTCCCTCAAAATCATAAGCGTAGCTTAGATCTATCACCTCATGAATACTCCTGCTCTTCTATTCAACACTTACACCTAGTCATTACCTACACAATGACACTTCCTCACTAACTCTTTTCTAACTACAACACACTCTACCTCCTGTGATGGAATCTTAACAACTCATCGCTTCTTACTCTACCCATAAGGGAAAACTCTTCATTACTAACTTACTAGGTGCATGACTATAGTAACATAGCTCTTCAAAATACTATCTCCCTTTCTTAGATAGCTAAACCTTACATACTTTCCTTTAACTCTGGGCTCTTTCACTACTACTGCTAATGATCTCATAACTCATGTTACCCTTCATGGTGAAATTACTACCCAAGCTCTAAACATACTTCCTCATAAGGATCTCAGTAGAAACAAGGCTTAAGGAAAAGAGTACAACTTGCTTTTAGCTCAAACGCACAATTCAAATGAATATGGGTGCATTCATCTGAAACAGAACACTTAACTTACTCTTAGACTTCTCTTAGGCCCCTCTGGAGTCTCATGACTTCCTCAAAACTCTTGCTAAGAACAACTCATCGACAAAGAACTGACTCTTCTTTTCAACCACCTCTAATATAATGGGTAGTCGAAGGAATAGGAGAACACATGAGTTAGAATAAGTCTTTACGACATAGCTCTATTGCACGATATAGAGTATGAAAGAAGGGAATTTTTTCTTAAATGTTTGTAGTCCCTCGTTTATAGAAATGGGGCCCTCACAACCATAAACAAGATCTTACTGACACGGATTCATAGACACCCTAGGATACTTAAACTCTGTGCTCTGCTTCCAAGTTTGTCACGACCCGAGTCTACACCCTAGACGTGGCCGGCACTCAAGAACCATTGTTGGTCACCAAGAGAACCCTCATCGTGGCTGACTACAAGCGAAAGACTAACTTAAGCATGAAAAAGCTTAAAACTGAAATAAAATTCAATAAACTACACTTTGTAAAACATTAACTCAAATGAACAACTTAGAATAAAAATAATATACTCAACTTGCCATAAAATAGGCAACTTAAGTCTTTGAAATATTTAATAAAATAAATGAATACAACAGACTTCTCAACTTTACTGACTATCTATGAAGCCTCTAACTGATAAAGATGGAATTCGGGACAAGACCCACGACATCCTGACTGAACTAAAAATTAACGAAATTCTCCAAAAGCAAGGAGGCTCACCATAGCTAACTCAAACTCTTGGATGTATCAACAAAGCTCCTGTTGATGATCCTGAATATCTGTGTCTGCATCATGAGAAGATGCAGGCCAAATGGCTCAGTACGTGGAATGTACGAGAATGTAAGGGGAATTCTAAAACATAAACATAAGCTTGAAAAGAATCTGAAAGAAACTGAAGAACTTACTTGGCTCAACTCAACTCAACATAACTGAACTGATTTCAATATAATCAATATAAAACATGTGTAATATAAAGAAAAAAAAAGTTGTTTAAAACATGTTGTCAAGTCATAATCATAAAATCATAAAAGACATATCACGATCCCTCTCAAAGTCTACTTGTGCAATGCATGAATTAAGTCCCATACCCCCATCCATACTAAGCAGAACCCCTTGAGGAACCATGCAATTACTTCTGTGGGAGTTTCTCTAGCCGACAACCATCACTTAAGAACTATAGTGATGATACAGCGTTATTAGCCCCACGCTGCCCGAGCCATCCTATACATTGCCATGGTATAGGACCTGAACTACTAAGTGGATCCACTAGTCTATTGTGAAAAGGGTTCATCTAAAAAGTATGACCCTTTTCTACCCATGGTGGCTACATGGTTTTATGGAGACGTGAGTTATCTGAACTCATGTTCACCCCCAATTCGGTGCTCAAACTGCTCCCAAAATATACTAGCTTTTATGTTTTTAAAAAAATATACTTCTTCTGTGATTGGAGATTAGTGCTCAAAAACTTAGCTCAAAGGCTATCTCGGAAATCAAAGTTTCCCCTCTTGCTTCATTTAGAAACCAATTACTCTTTCTGAAAACTAGCCCGAAGGCTCTTTGGAAATATCAGTTTCTGTTCTTATTTAAATATGAAAACATTTTAAATCTCTTTGGGAATACTTAGTCCCCATATACTTTTTGAAGAAAAGAACTTCAACTTTACACTTTACTAAACTCAAAACTTAAGTCTTAAAACAAAGTTAAAACGTTTGTAAAAGACTTGTTAAAATATGGTTCATACCGAATTATGGACATGAACGACTCAATGCAAGGTTTTCAATAACCATAGATAGAACTCAAATACTTGGAACTCAAGAACATCAATGATACTACTCATTTCAAGAATGCTCAACTCAGAGTTCATGCTGAATTATGGGAATGAAACAACTCAAGTACTCAATGATGCTTCTCAAAAGGGATTTAGGAACTCAACACTTAAAGGCTTAGAACTTGAAGATACCACTTCTCTGAAGGATGCTCAACTTACGAAGTTCATGCGAAATTATGGGCATGAAACAACTCGGCTTGATGGTCTACATAACTATATGCAACTCATGTATATGACTCTTCTCATTCTATAAATTATTTTCTCAAAACATAGTTCAAACCGATAGTTGATCTCAAAGGATTCACAATTGAACTCAAAGGCTTTCTGAACTCTACTCTTAATTCTCTCTTGAATGTGAATTATGAATTCAAGAGTTATTTTTCATGATGACAAGGTAGACTCATGAATACATTATTCTCACTCTCATACTCACTTGATCGAATCTTGAAACAAGTTATTAGAATTTATAGAAGACTCCTCAAAAACACAAAAAGGGATTTTCTAAAAAATGTTCGAAAGAACTCTCAAAAATGTAACTCTTAACTCTACCTTGAACTTGAATTATGGATTCAAGGTTGTGATTTGTGATAGGAAAGATCTCATGATGTTTAGGAATGATTTTAGATAGCTAAACATGAGAAAAGACTGAAAGACAATATCTGAAGGTGGGTCCGCGACGCGGAGAAGCATTTAAATTTTGGTTTAGAAAATGGCTTTTGAGGCAGAACATTCTGTGTCAACTCCGCGACGCGAAACAGAAATTCCCAAATCTAGGAAGTGGCTACGCGACGCAGAGGGGTTTCCAAACTTTGACCGACGAAATTTCTTCTTCGTTTCCTAACCCCAATTCGCCTAACTTCGATTCTTTTTCTCAATCTCTCTTTAGATTTAAATACCAAGCAGAAGAACACAAGAATCTAACTCTAACAACTCTATAAATTGACATGATTTCATCAAGAACTCAACAATCTCAGCCTAATTCAAGAACAAAATCAATTTCATGAATAAATAACAAGAACATCAAAGCTTCAACTTTCTAGAACGAATCTAACGCTGAAATTAACATGATTAGCGTGTGGGTGAACAAACCCAACACTATGGAAGCTTACATACCTGAAATAACATCTTCTTGAACAACTTGAAGGAAAAATCTAGAAAGAAGAACCCTAGCCTTAGCTTTTCTTGATTTTCTTGAGCGTAGAATCTTTGGAGTGAATGAGAGGGTTTAGATTTAAGAAAACTGATTTTCTACACATTTAGGGCAATTTAGATGACCTCCTAAGGGTTTTTAGGACTAAAATACCCCTAAAGAAATAATTAAAATGAGCTGGGAGTCGGACAGATCTTTCACCAGGCAGTAAGGTCAGTGTTGGCTCCGCGTCACGGAGCTGTTGCCAGGTTTGCGCGACGTTAGTAAATCATTCATAACTTTTAACTCAGAATTCGAAATTGAGCAAACTAGTGGCATTGGAAAGAGGACTCGATGGGCTTTAATTTTCTATCTTGTAGCTCACCTAACTCATCTTTTACTAGGAGTTATGGTCGTTTGAAGTTGACCCAAAACTTAAGAAAAACTTAGGAATGACTTGAATGCTTTTCTCTTTGATTCTTCTTGAAAATCAAGGTACTACATCTACTGACCTTAACACTTAGAAAATTTTAAATTCCTTACAAAAATATCACTCACTACGAAGAACAGTTCGAGTCTCAACTCAAAAAAATTCTGGGGTGTTACAGAGTGTCTCTTTACTAGTATGTGATATGACTAGTATAAAACCACAAAATTATATTACTCGTTCAAAAGAATTGTTTTCTTTGATGAAAAAGTGTCACTTAAAATATTGTGATTTTTCATGAAAAGATATGTTTATTAAAATAAATTTATCTGTATAGACATGAATATTGGTGAAAAGTGATCAGTTATGTTGTGTTGTAAAACAAACACTTGGGTCATAATGCCCTTATTGGACCTATAAGACTATGGTCATGGTAATTCTATAACAAGTTGAATGTTACGGAAAGGTCCTTCTAAAAAGGGCATCTAGCAAGGTGTTGATTCTAAAACAATGTATGTATTTGACTATGTTATAAAAAGTAAAGAACAAAATATTTGTAAGAAAAAGTTACCTCATGGAAGGTCTTTTCAAACTCAGTATTTATGTATGTTCTTACTTGCTTGAATCAAACTATTTGTCACATGAACACTTCAGATATGTCAATTACAAAACCTTGCAAAAATTGATCAACTTAGAAGTTTTGCCTAACTTCTAGTGCAATAAATCAAAATGTCAAGTATGTGTTGTTGAAAGGAATTTTAATCCCTTAGAATTGATTTGCACTGACAAACAATATGAAGTCAACACCATCTCGTGGTGGGAAAAAGTGTTTCATAAATTTTATTGACAATTGCACTAGATATTGTTGTCTATTTGTTGAACAGTAAGGATAAAGCGATAGAAACATCTAGGCAATATAAAACTGAAGTTGAAAATCATTGTCATGATTAGAAGTGGTAGATGTGGAAAATATGAATTTTCTTTTGCAGAAATATATTTGGAAAATGAAATCATCCATCAAATTACTACACATACTCACCTCAATCTAATGAAATTGTTGACAGAAAAAACTGAACTTTGAACGAAATGTTGAATGTCCTACTAATAAATTCAGGGTTACAACAAAATTTGTTGGGGGTGCTATCATTATAGCAAAAGAGAAAAACAAAAAGCTTGTCTGTTCAGAAAAAGAGAAACAAAAAGTTTTGTTTGTTAATAAAGGGAGCAACAAAAAAAACACCTTTGTTCTGAAAAGGAGCAACAAAAAGTTTTGTTTGTTTAGGCTTTGTTGTATCTTGATAGAGAATTGTTTGTCTCCCCTTAAAGTATATACAAGCATTAACTCTTGAAAGATAGTGATCTAACAATTTCCAATAGAGTCTATTCCATATAAGAAATGGAAATGAGGGAACTATTCCCAAAAGGGTCAAAATATGACCTAAGACTGTGGATTGTAGGTTTATTGGATATGTTACAAATAATAAAGCATGTTGATTTATGATTCATAAGTCCGAACCATCGGATAGTCAAGTGAAGGGTCTAAACGACCTTGGAATGAACCAAAAGACATAATAAAGAAAAGTCAAAGGTGTAGTAAATGTCAAAGGACATTTACTTCCTTTGGATTTGATTTTGTGTAACATTTCTTCTAGAAAATGAGTCTCATATATTCGAAGAACTATGTCTTCTATGGACTCATCCCTTTTTGGAAAGAGGTTGTCAATAGCAAGACAGATTCAATCTTGAGCAACCATACTTGAGAGTTGGTTGATCTACCTCCAGGAAATAAACCTTTGGGCTCAAAGTGGATCTACAAAAGGAAAAGAAAGTTGATGAAACTATTGACAAATACAAAGAAAGACTTGTTGTCATAGGCTTTAGACAATAAGAAAGCCTTGATTATTTTAAAACATAATAACCACTAGCTAGGATTACATCAATTCAAATGTTAATTGCGCTAGTTGCGGTATATAGCCTTCAAATTCATCAAAATGGATGTGAAAACATTTTTTAATGTAGAATTGGAGGAAGAAATTTACATGGAACAACCTAAGGGCTTTGTGGTTCCTGGTAAAGAAAAGAACGTCTGTAAACTTGTTTAGTCACTTTGTGAACTAAAAACAAGCGCCCAAATAATGACATGCGAAGTTTGACCAAACTATGTTGGCAAATGAATTCAAGACTAATGAATGTGATAAATGCTTTACATTAAAGACACTCCAAAGAACAAGGTGATTGTTTGTTTTTATGTTGATGATATGTTGATCATCAAAAGAGACATTTCTGACATAAATGCTACTAATCATATGCTAGAAAGTAACTTCAATATGAAAGACATTGAAGTTACTGATGTGATTGAAAAGGTACTTGACAAGTTCAAGTATTTGGATTTCAATATTATCAAGATTCCAATAAATGTGAGTTTTGTACTTCAAAAGAATGAAGGCAAAAGTGACTCACAATTGGATTATGCTAGAGTATTGATAAGTATGATATATATATATATATATATATATCATGAAGTGTACTCGATCAAATATAGCATGTGCTATTAGTAAACTGAGTCGGGTCACGAGTAATCTCAATCAAACTCATTGGATGACAATGAAAAGAGTTTTGGAGTATTTAAAACATACTTAAAAACTATAGCGTTGCATTATAACTAATATTCAACAGTATTGAAAGAATATAGTGATGCAAATTGAATCACCGGGTAAAATAAAGTAAAATCCATGAGTGGATATGTATTTACTCTTGGCGGAGGAGCAATCTCTTGGAAATCTTCCAATTAGAAATGTATCACTCGCTCTACTATGAAATCTGAGTTTATCACTCTAGATAAGGCCGGTGAAGAAGTTGAATGACTCCAAAATTTCTTGAAAGAATTTTTGGCCCAAACTTTTAGCTCCAGTATACATACACTGTGAGAGTTAATTTGCAATAGGTAGGACATGGAGCATGATGTATAACGAAAAGTCTCGTCATATATGACGTAGATATATTATTGTTAGCGATCTACTCTCTTGTGGAATTATCATAATTGACTATGTAAAGTCAAAGGATAATGTGTTGGATCCACATAGAAAAGTCCTAACTAGAGAGGGAGTTGATAAGTTATCAAAGGGAATGGGACTATGGCCAAGGACAAGTCTGGAGATCCAAAGATCTAGGTTCAAAGAGACCAAACAAAGTCATTGATGACGGTTCAACATTGTCAAAATATTTTTTATGGTCCATTCTCATGATAAGACAATGTTCAGTAATAAGGATAAAGGCATTAGGACTTTTTAATGGTTTCTAAGTTTGATACAGGATATATCAAATGGTGTATCTACGGGATAACACATTTAGAAATCACCTATATAAGTGTGAAGTGTAAGTCGCTTCAAGGAGAATCCGGTAAGGCCAGTTCTCTACACACTTATAAATCAAGACGTGTTCATGGCTAAAACGAACAAAATAATGAGAACCAAAAATAGTTCAAGGGTTGATTGTGTGACTTATGTTGTATAGGTATACACCAAAGCTTGACGGATCAAAGATATCAAATCAACTGATTGACCGAGTACATCTGATATATGTACACTACGGAAAGTTCAAAGGGAAACCCACTTATCCAGATGCAATCAATCCTTACTTACGAATCACATAGTTTTTTCATGCATATGTTTTAATAGTAGCCATTCCCTATTCATGTGGGTGATTGTTGGGTTTTAAAGGTTTGAACAGGAAATGAAAGATTGTAACTCTCCCGAAGGGTTGTGACTTTGTCGAAGGGTTGTGACCTTTATGAAAGGTTGTGTCTTTTCTAAAGGGATGTGACCGTTTGAAAGGTTGTGCCTTTTCCAAAGGGTTGTGACCTTTCTAAAAGGTTGTCTTTTTTCCAAAGAGTTGTGACATTTACCCTTTGTTTGCTATAAATAGAGAGGCTTTCTCTCATTTTTATGCATTGAATTCTTCCCTTCTTTTTACATACATTTCTTACAAAACAAAATCGATCAATCGTGTCAGTGTGTGTGATTCCTTGCTGTCATTTGCGTTCGTTGAAATTATTGAAGTTTGAGGTACTGCTACTTCTTTAATGGTTAATTTGTTTTATCTAGAGAGGAATTGATCTACAACCTTGGGTACTTGAGGGGATGAAATTTCTTAAGGACACAGTGGGTTATGTGGACTCGGATAGTTCTTTTGTTTTTCTTTTCATCTTTTATTATTTCTGGTTTGCTAATCTGAATACAGGATATAACACATATAACTATCACCTACCTCGAATCAAGCCCTTTGAAAACTCTAAATAGCAAAGCTTTCCCCTTGCAAAGTTCCTTGACTTTTTCTTGGTCTAAAATAAACATTATAACATTCAATCAATAACAAATTACTATTAATTTACCTCGATTGCTAACAAATCACAACCCCTCCAAAAATGAGATCATCTTCCCCAACTTAGGGATCATTCCCACCATGAATTCATGCTCAAAACATTTCCCCAATTTTTACCACCTAGTTTTTAAGACTTCAGAAACATTTAACAAGATCGGGGAGTTGAATTCTTAGCTTAACCGATGATTTTCTTTGGAAAACTGATGCATGTTGTCCAAATTCGTCCCTCTCTACTTTAAGAACTCAAATTACAGAAAAATAGGAGTTTTGGACAGCTTTCTACATAAAATTACGATTCTCTTACTATAGCGACGCCACTATAACAACAACTTAACTAGCTATAACGGTCTAAGCAGCATTATAACGATAAGTTGTCCTATATAGCGAGGTCGAGAGATTTCCGCTCAGCATAAAAAAATAATCTTTTTTACAACACAAACTCTTCCCTTGACGTCATGACTCATACCTTTCACGCCAAGATAAATTTCATGAATTCTACTTACCCGAATTCTATTTCGAAAGGCATTATGGATTCCTTAATGTTTTGGCTATAATTATACATCTGTCAAATCTGAACAAAACGCCCCATCATTTCTCGAATGGCTCTAGACGTCACCTAGCCCAGATTTCATATAAGGCTAGCCTAGCCAAGAAAATTTTAAGTTATCCAAAAAGTTTTCTTGCCAAAATTTCTTCCTTGTGAACTTATTCTTAACGACCAGGTCAAGTCCTTATAGTTATATTCTGGTATTTTTACAATTAAAGAAACTATAGAGAAGTAGGATGTGGTAGAAGGACTTGATCCTTTTAGCTGAAATTGCACAAGACAAGTCAATGGAATTCAAATGTAAAGCTACAGAAACTGCAGCGATAGGTGGGCACGACAACAGAGGTGCAACAAGGACAAAAAGGCATCGGCCAATGACATGCTATTAGGTTGTTTTGTCTCTCTTATACATTAGATACAATGATAAGAAACAACCTAGTTTTTGCAATCAATTTTATTCACAAAGCAAAAGCCATTTTAGAGAAGAACATAGCTCATACTCAACAACAGACTTGATCGGGTGTTGCAGCGTCTTAAGTTGTTCTTTGAGTTTAATGTCTTTTGCTCTCATATTGTAGATCTATTCCTAAGTTATAAAGGATAGTATACCACATCAGTTCTTTCATTGTGATTTGAGTCATTGGCTAGAGTTCGTCGTCTTATAGTCAGTGAAGTCTATGTTAACTAGATATAGTTGATATATGTTAGGTGGTTCCCTAATTTTCTTACCTTATTTGAAATTTATTTTGTCTTGAAAGAATATTCAAAGTATTACCATAAATGCTTTAAAAGTTTCAGGAAAATATAATATTCTTCCATATTTGAGTTATTCTTTCCTTGGAAGAAAAGTTTGGAACTTTATAAATTGAAGACCCTCTTCTCATATCAAGGATACAATTGAATCCACAATGTAGTCATTTAGAGAGTTTTGTTTAGGGGAAGATTTTCTCCAAACATTTTTATGTTTTTTTTTCATATTGGTTTTATCATATGTGGGTCGTTTGACCAATCCATATTAATAATATTATGTTTTAGTATAGCTTTATTTGTCATCTGATTTATCAACCATATGATTTGTAATTGTAAGCTTCTGCATGATGCCCTAATCACTTTTGAACCCAACTTAGAGTGGACAATAAAGTTATTGTTTTGAGTCTTGTAATAGAAGTGTTACAAGGTGGGTAGGGTTAAGAGTTTAATATAAGCCATGAGATAAAACTAAAGATTGATTTACTTATTTTTGTACGAGAAAATACATTAAAAAAAACCCTAAACTTGGCAGCAAAACTTACTTTAGTACTTTAACTACACAGGCGTTTAAGTACCTCCCTTAACAATTTTGAACTGATTAAATACCACCCTAAGAGCTGACGTGGCAAAGTGAGTGTATTCACTCTCCTCAAAGCGCGTGAAATAATAAAAATAAAAAAACTGAAAAGTAAAATCATACACATGACATTTTTTATTGGTCAATATATACTAATAATTTTTTATTTTTTTTATAAGTTAAAGTTTAAAAAAATGTGAAATTTCTTGTTTATAAGTAAATGAAATTTGTGGGTTCAATTTTTTTAAAAAAAATATTCAATCTTTTTGTTCTCTCTTTATTTTGTTGTCTTCCCCAAATGTCTTCTTCCTCATTGAAGCACTCCTTATACATTTCTTCTTCCATATTAAAAAATTTCCTTCATCTTCATTCCTCACCTCACCCACCCTTCATTAATCACAAAACCCAACACCTAATTCATATTATTGAATGTAAACTTTCTTGAATTTTAAGTAACCCATTCTGAATTTTATTAGTTGTGGTGCTAAAATTGTGGGTCTATCAACTTTCTTGCACAACCTACATTTTTCATTTGTTGTTAAAAAAAATAACTTTCAAAAAATATTATTCGACAAGGGGCAGATTTGTGTGAGAGAGAGAGGGTTCGAAGAAGAAAAGGTAAGTATATTACTTTTATAAAAAAAATTAATGAATGTTTAAGAATAAAACAACTATTGAAGGCTGGAAATTCGGGAAAAAAAGAAGAAGCTAGTGAAGGTTGAAAAATGGTGAAAATCAAGAAAGAAGAAAGGGGTGGGGGGGGGGGGGTAGAAGAGAAGGGGTGGAAGAAGATGGGGAAATTTTGATTTTAAAATGCATTTTTAATTAATTGATTAGTGTAATGAATTTTAAGAAAATGTTTAAGAAAAAAGGTGAATAAACAAAAAAAAGATTGAAAAATAATGACGTGGTGCTTACATGGCTATGATGTGGCAGGTGAGAGTGGTCTTCTACCTCTCAGGGTTGTATTTAATGCATTTCAAAGATATTAAAGTGGTATTTAAATGCCCGTATGATTTAAGTGCTAAAGTAAGTTGTGATGCCAAGTTTAAAGGGGATTTTTATGTATTTTCTCTTTTTGTACCATTACATTGTCAAAAATTGCACAAACAAGTAATATAAGTTAAATTTATACTTAAAACCAGTTTAAAATATTGAGAAATTACACAAAGAACTATATAATAATAGTGCTTGGACGTTTTAAAATTCGAACTAATGTAGATGAATTTCAATATATTATTCCGTCAATATAAAAAGACATATAACTAGGAATTATTAGGAGATAATTATTAAATAAATCAACTTTTAATCGGGGACGATTTAGAGGTGGAACACCTTTTTTACATGGAAACAAATCATTAAAATTTAGTTATATACTCCTTTCATTTCTTTCAACTTGTTCACTTTGTCGTTTTGCATTTTTCCTTCAGAAATTATTGCTCAAGTGTTTATTTTACTAAATTTTAGTTATTAATAGTACTTTAAATTTCGATTTGACTATTAATATTCCAATTAGTTTGATAAATGACTAATTGGTGATAAGGATAAAATTTTAGAAAAAATAAATAGATTTCTTTCAATTAAAAGGAAAAAATTATTTATTATATACTTGACAAATAAAAAGGAAGGGAGGAATTATTAAATTTATTCAAATTTCAAGAAATCAGTAAAATCAACATTTAATCTGAAAACTATATGCATATATTCTCTTTATATCCACGTGTGTGTAATTAAATTTGAAAACGAAATACGTTATACTTTACTCCTCCCGTCCATCTCCTATTGTTCAATATATTAAAAATAGTTATTTTATTTTATTTATTTCGTTTTGAAAATTAAAAAATAAATTATTATTTTATATCTATTTATTCTTGTTATTAAATATTATTCATTTTTCAATAATTAGTTAACTTAGAATTAATAAGATATTACTCCTCTATTTATTTTATTTATTTTAAGAAGTGTGGCAACTCAATAAGTAAAGATGGACGGAGGAAATAATAAAGAGAAAAATAAACGTGTTTAGCCGAAGTCAGTCAATAGTGTTGTTAATGTTGTGGTGCTACTGCTTTAATCAAACGTTGACAGGGCAACAATGACTTCCGCACTTTGTTGGGCTCATCTATAGCGTGGCAGATTTATTTAGAAATTGTTGATTTGAGGTGTGAATGTGAAATAAGAAAAGATACTTTTTAGATTGAATCAAAAAGGTATTTTTTGGATCATACATCTCATTGTACTCTTTTATTGTCAATAAATTTAGACGTCATGCCATAGATTTTAGGGGAAAAAGATAAATATATTTCTGAACTATCATAAATAGTATGTAGATATCCTTCGTTATATTTTTGGGATATTGGTGCCCTACCGTCCAAAAACTAGAGCATATATACCCTTTATACTAACGGGCAAAAACATGTCATAATCTTATCCACCGACTTGACATTTATTACATGTCAGATCGACAGATAAGATTGTGTTATGTGTCTCTATTTAGTCTTCCATTTCAAATTAAATGTTATAACCATAGTTTATTTTAATTGTAATTCGCAGCAAACATCCTTTTTTTTTTACATTTGATTCGGTATAAAATTAGCCATTTTCGGTATACAATTAGTCATTTTATACATTTCGATATAAAATGTATGAAATGCGTTTGTGTTTGTATAAAGCGAGAGAAAAGTGTATATACAAATACAAATACATATATTTTCGTCCTATACACTTATAATTATACAAATACAGATCTTATTATAGAAATTACAATGTATAAATAAATTTATACAAAACTGAATAATTTGTATAAAATTGGATGTTTCTAGCGAATTATACGAATCAAAAGCTCCATAGCAAACATAAAATTTGATATGGAATGCAATTATGCAAACTAGAGCTATAACATACAAATATGATTTTTATATTTGCTATATGTGAAAGTTGCTCAAAAATTATTATATAGTTTGGCCATTGGGCCTATATATGAAAAACTAATATAATAGAAAATATTAAAATTGTTGAGCGAAATTCTCTTATAAACAAACTCTTTTAACGACTACATTGTGGATGCTAGTGTTGTTTGCTATGAGAATAGATATCAACTATTTATAGATCTCAAAACTTTTTCCCTAAGCAAAAAAGAAAATAATGTTTTCCTTTCAAAAAAAAAAAAATGTAATTATAATAATGCTTTAACTTTCCTTCGTTAGAAAGGTAAAATTCAAATATGATAAGAAAATCATGGAAAAATCCTAAAACCCAAAACTTTAACAATGATGAGTAGGTTATATTTCCCAAACAATTTGGGGGCTCACAATATAATTTTCTGGTTCTTTGATATTTTTGATTTACTGGATTGAACACAATATACGAACAAATTTAAGGAATTATAATATTTTGTTCTATGTTCATTTTATGTTCTTCTTGTGTTGTCTATTGTTATTCTGCATGATCTAGTAATTTACTCTATATTTGCCTATGAGTGAAATAGGTTGTCTAACATAATCCAATAAAATAGTAAGAGCAATAAATAATGAACACAATATTTTTCCATGAAAAATACTCTGCTCAAAAGGTGTAAAAAATTACGACATGTTTCCTATTCCTTCAATGTGTTCTTTCAGTCCGTTGGTAACACTTGGGAAGTCAATTTTCTAATTTCCCTTTTTTTTTTGTAAGTACATAAATATTCTAGATGACTTCATCTTTATTTATAGACCGCTGCTTGTCGTGTTGTACTTCACTTAGGCTTCTAAAGCCCTAATTCTTCTAGGATGCAACTTCTTGTGTTTTTTAAATTCTATTTTGAGTTGGACTCCTTCTATCATTTGGATTCCTTCCTTTTGTAGGATTCTAGCACTTCTATTCTGACTTCTTTGTTATTTTAGACGGATTCTCTTATGTTGTTGTTGAACTCCAATTCTTCAATTTAGCAGTCACTTGAAGAGTTCTACTTTAAGTGATAATCCTTCTTCAATTCAAACTCATTGATTCTCTCTTTAATTCACACGATGTTTATTTCCTTGAGATTTATCATGAAATTAATACTATTCAGTACTTAATTTCTACACACTTGTCTTTATTTATTTTAAAAGTTTTCCCCGAATTTAAGTGCTCGTGATAGTGTATCTTTGGATCATGTTGACTTACGTATTTCATCTTTCTTTGTAAATCATCAAAACTGAATAAATCCCAATGAATTCTCCTTTTTTAATGATGAAAAACCTCTTGTCTTTGTGCATTCAAATAACTTTACCTATAGGTTTGAAGCATAAAATACCATAATGAAATAGGTTAGTCAATGGGTTTTAAACATTGCTCAACTCTTATCTTCCCCCTTTTGGCATCATTGAAAAACTATTGCAATTCTATAACATACTAGCTAGAGTGATTAGTTAAACTATTCATGACAACTAAGGCTATCACCAAGACAATATGACAACGACTTCATGCAACATAATAATGTATTATTGAAAGCAAGAACATGAGTCGTTTAAACAAAGATAATCATTCCATTAAACTTCCCTATAATGTTCTATATAAGATCAAAGACATACTGAATGAAGCAAAAACAATTGAGTACTACTAAGATAAACACTTGATAGGAGTAGAATAAAGTCATGATGGAACGTGTGGCAATAATTGTGTCAACCGACGAACAATTTCAATATTTTCAACCCTTTCTTTATTGAGATCAGTTTGTACAACTTTAATTATAGCTTGAAGGACATTTTTTTTCATAAGCTGCAAGAGCAACCTCCGGTTCAGCAATCATATTGGTGAAGACATTACTTCAACCTTTGCATTTGCGTATCAATTCTTCTCACGATGCATGTAGATCAGCATGGTTCATCTATTAGGAGCATTTTTTTCTCTTTTTTTTTTTTAATTGTTTGCAGTATATGATTGAATTAGAATTGAGTATTCCTCAAAAAATCACAACAAAGATCATGTCCTTTATTTATTTTTATATTTTTTGAAAAATAATCTCACTTGCTTGCCCTTTACAAATACACTCTATCTTCCTTTTCATCTCTAAATGATGCATTCCCCCTTTTTGTGAAGTGAGTAAAAGAAATTTTTATTTGTCTTCAGTCATATACTTTAAGCAAGCAATATCTATAAATCAATATTGCTTGCTTCTTTTCACCTTCACCTGTAAAACAACTTAAGGGTTAGTTTTAGAAACCCAAACAAGTTTGGGTCATTTCTTATGATCAAAAGGGTGAATGAGATTTATTCTCGTCTGTCTAGGCAACAAGTTAGTGGACATGTTTCTATCAATAGGTATATATTTGTTTCCATTTTCCAATTTAGTTTTTTTTTCTAAAATAATTAGCAATTCGACACTCAGTAGTTAGATGACCAATTTTACTAAAATATACCATAAATACTCACAGATAATATTTTCTTTATGAAATTCTATGTCAGTCTTCTCATTGTGCACCCTACCACTCAATTTGCTAATAATTCTGAAAAAATTAGTCCATCCATTAGCTCTTTTAAGGTCTATTTTCAACCTAGACACTTCTTAAAATATGATTCAATTATTTTTTATCATCACTCATGGCTCATTTTCCTTTTTAATAATAAACAACTTCAAAATTTCAGATTTCATATTCATATTCAGTTAACCAAGTTGGTCAACCTGATCTTTTAGGGTGCTATTATTTTTATTAATTTCAGTTTTACAGTTTTTATGATCAATATAATCAAACTTTACACTTGCCAGAGAACTGAACAATTTATCCATATTGAAGGTTAACTCTCGAAATTCATCAATTATGAGTTTTCTTTTCAAGAAAATGTGTAATTTTTCTTTTAAATCAAAGATACTTACCTCATCCTCCTCCTCCTTCTTCTTCTTCTTCTTCTTCGAATTCTTCAGAATCTTTTTTTTTCTTTTGAATCCTCTTCATGTTCTGAATCTTCTCCTTCTTCTGAATCTTCTTCTTCTGAATCTTTTTCTTCTGATCTTCTATTTCTTCTGAATCTTCTTCTTCTTTTGAATCTTCTTCTTCTTTTAAATCTTCTTCTTCTGATCTTCTTCTTCTTCTGAATCCTTCTTCTTGTTGTTCTTCTATAGTTTCATAACACGTTATCACAACAAGAGTCTACCGTCTCAAAAAGTGAAGGTTAAGTTTGAAGAACTAATAAAGTATTGTTTTTCTTTTCCTTTTAATTTTAATGGCTAATCTTACAAAACTAGAGTTCGTTTCCCTTCATAGTTCGGGAGAAAACTACCATTCATGGATGTTAGATGCTGAAATACACCTTGATGCAATGGGTCTTGGAGACTCCATAAAAGAAGAAAATAAAGCATCAAAGTAGAATTGTGTGCGGGCAATGATATTTTTGCGACAACATCTTAATGAGATTCTAATAATCAAATATCTCATAGTTAAGTATCCACTTGTTTTGTGGAGTAGCCTAAAACAAAGATATGACCACTTCAAGATGGTCATACATCCAAAGACACGATATGATTTGATGTATCTATAGCTACAATACTTTAAGTCTATACATCAGTATAATTTTTCCATGTAAAACATCACTTCTCAGTTGAAACTATATGGAGAAACTATTAGTGAAATAATTGATATGATGGAAAAGACGTTCTCAACTTTTTATGCCTCAAATGTGCTCCTGCAACAACAGTATCAAGAAAGGTTTCAAAAAGTATTCTGAACTAATTTCTCATCTTCTAGTGGCTGAGCAAAATAATGATTTATTAATGAAAAATCATGAGAATCTCCCTACTGGATCTGAACCACTTTCTGAAGTGAATGAGGCACCATGCTAGGCGTGGAAAAGGTGGTGGCCCTAGTCGTGGTTGTGGATGTGGACATGGACGTGGACGTTGTCATGAGTATGGTCAACAACAAAATTCTTTTCCTGGTGTTAATCATTCATCAAATAAAAGTCACCATCAAAAGAAAAAAAGGAAAGGATGAGAAGTGTGAAGCAAGTAGGCAAGTTGTTTTCGATGTTGTGGAAGAGGTCATTATGCACGTGATTGTTGTACTCCTAAACACTTGTTTGAGCTTTATCAAGAATCGCTAAAGAAGAAAGAGAAAATTCTTGAAGCTAATTTTATCTCTGAAAATCAAGTTGACATCACACACTTGGATGTATCAGATTTCTTCGCACATCCTCAAGGAAAGATAGATCAAGAATGAATTACAAAACTAATTAAGGCTAACTAATAAATAAATAAAAAAACTCGTGCAAACAACTATCTTTAGCTTCAAGAATATGGATGCGTATTATTGAAGCATGTGGAATTGTACGTTGCTCGTAAATGATAATTAATATTGTATATGTTCAGTGTATGCATGTTTATGATGTTGTAATGACTTATAGATGTTTCACATATTGGGATAACCGCGTGATCCTACCAGTAAACTGTGGTTGTGTACTCATACTGCACTTGCTTGTTCTTTGTGGAGTACAAGGCATCTTCAGTCGGCTATTGATAGCCTCAGCTAGGTGACTATTGAGCGTGACTGGATTCAACAGTGAGCCAGTTCTTTCAGGCTGTCATGGATCTTTCTTGTTTAAGTCCTTTGTGCTCTAATTCAGCTGGGAGGTGACATGCTTTTCCAAACACCATTCGATAAGGAGAAGTCCCTATTGGTGTCTTGTACGCAGTCTGGTATGCCCAAAGCATCATCTATCTTGTCAGCCCAATCTTTCCTTTGGGCATTCACAATCTTTTGGAGGATCTACTTGACTTCTCTATTAGACACGTCCACTTGCCCACTAGTATGGGGATGATACGTTGTAGCTACCTTGTGTCTTACCCCATATTTAGCCAACAAATTGTGCATTGAACTATTAATAAAGTGTGTACCTCCATCACTGATCATGGCCCTAGGCGTTCCAAACCTAGTGAAGATGTTCTTTCAGATGAATTTCACGACCACCTTTACTTCATTTGATGGTAATGCAACTACCTCCACCCACTTGAAACATAGTCCACTGCTACTAAGATGTATTCATTTCCACGGGATGATGGGAAGGGTCTCATGAAGTCTATCCCCCAGACGTCAAAGATCTCAACCTCCAGTATATTGCTCAATGGCATCTCATGACTTCTAGAAATGGTGCCCATTCTTTGACACTGATCACAACCCTTAACAAACATAGCAGCATCTTTAAAAATGGTAGGCCAAAATAAACCAGATTGCAATACCTTATGTGCAGTGTGTTCGTCCCCGTAATGTCCACCATATGGTGAAGAGTGACAAGTCTCCAACACTTGCACTGCTTCTTGTTCAGCTACACACCTTCGCACCATCTGATCAGGTTTCTGCTTGAATAAGAAGGGCTCATCCCATATATAGAAGTGTGCATCTACTTCAGCTTCTGTTTTTGATGTGTTGAGGCCCCAGGTGGAAATAAATCACTCACCAGAAAATTGACAATGTCAGCATACCAAGGCACTTGAGAAAAGTCCAAGGCAAGCAATTGCTCATCAGGAAACTCTTCGCGAATCTGCCCATCATTCTTCACAGGAGATGAGTCCTCCAATCTGGACAGATGATCAGCTATTTGGTTCTCAGTTCCCTTCCTATCTTTTATCTCCAGATCAAACTGTTGCAATAACAGGATCCATCTAATCAGCCTCGACTTGGCATCCTTCTTATTAAACAAAAACTGGATTACAGCACGATCAGTGTACACTACAACCTTGGTTCCTACCAAGTATGATTTGAACTTATAAAATGCAAACACTAATGCCAACATCTCTTTCTCACAGTATAATTCAATTGAGTTGCATCAAGTATCTTGCTAGCATAGTAGATGGAATGAAACATCTTATCTTTTCGCTACCCAAGTACTGCCCCAACCGCTATATCACTGGCATCACACATAAGCTCGAATGGATGCTCCTAGTTTGGAGTAATCAGAATAAGAGCTTTTATCAACTTCTTTTTTAACAACTCAAATGCCTGCAAACACTTCTCATCAAAGACAAACTTCATCTCTTTCTCTAACAAGATGCACATGGGTCTTGCAGTCTTAGAGAAGTACTTGATGAATCTCCTATGGAACCCAATATGTCCCAGGAAACTTCTAACTCACTTCACTGTTATGGGTGGTGGCATCTTCTCAATAACCTCCACTTTAGCTTTGTCAACTTCTAGCCCATTCTTGGAGATTTTGTGTCCCAACACAATCCCCTCTCGAACTAAGAAGTGACATTTTTCCCAGTTCAATACAAGATTTGTTTCTTCACACCTGGCAAGAACCTTGTCGAGATTAGTTAAACAAAGTTCAAAAGACTCACTAAACACAGAGAAGTCGTCCATGAACACCTCAACAAAATTCTCCACCATATCATGGAAGATTGCCATCATGTATCTCTGAAATGTCACCGGTGCATTGCATAATCCGAATGGCATGCGCTTGAATGCGTAAGTACCATACGAACAAGTGAAGGTAGTTTTCTCCTGGTCCTCCGGTGCAATAACAATCTGATTATACCCTGAGTAGCCATCCAGGAAGCAGTAATATTCCTGACCCGCCAATCTATCCAACATCTGATCAATAAAAGGCACCAGATAATGGTCCTTTCTAGTGGCATCATTCAACTTTCTGTAGTCCATGCATATATGCCACCTAGTCATTGTTCTTGTGGGGATCAATTCATTCTTTTCATTAGTTACAACAGTCATTCCGCCTTTCTTGGGAACACACTATACTGGCTTCACCCATTTACTATCGGATATGGGGTACACAATCCCTGCATCTAATCACTTGATCACCTCTTTTCACACCACATCCTTCATTGCAGGATTTAGTCTCCATTGATGTTGTGCACTCAGTTTATTCCCTTCCTCCATGTAGATTCTATGCATGCACAATGCGGGACTAATTCCATGGATGTCGGACATTTGCCAACCCAAAGCTACTTTTCTCTTCTTTAAGATGATTAATGTTGCTTCCACATGTGTTTCAGACAATGCTACAAATAAAATAACCGGTAAAGTTTTGTCATCACCCAAAGATGCATACCTGAGGTGGGCTGGCAATGTTTTTAACTCCATCTGGGGTGCTTATTCAATGGACGGCTTGGGTGGAGGGCCCAACACCCTATTTAAAGGCTCCCAACGATCTCCAGATGTACCTACAAGTGCCACATCAAGAAATTGCACCATTTACTGTGTCTCAGCATCCCCATAGATATCATATCCTACTAGCACTCACTCTAACGGGTCCTTGGATGCAATATATCAAGCATCTACCTCAAGATTTATCACAGTTATTGCAGACAACTCTTCATATACCGCTGGGAGCTTCAATGCCTTGTACACATCGAACACTTCCACTTTATCATGTGCCCGCATAGTGAGTTTCCTAGCTGCTACATCTATCATAGCACGCGCAGTAGCCAAGAAAGGTCTTCCCAATATAAATGGGACCTCAGGATTTGGCTCAAAATTCAACACAACAAAGTCTACTAGAATATCAACGATCCCACTTACACTAAGACATCCTCTACAACACCCTCAGGCCTAGCAACAGATCTATCAGCCAACTGTAAGATGATGGTAGTATGTTTAGGACTACTCAACCCCAGCGTTTTATACAACGAAGTTGGCATTAGATTTATGCTAGTTTCGAGATCACACAATCCTCGCGCATGAATGCTCTGCCCTATAGTGATTTGAACCGTAAAGCTACCCGGATCTTTTAGTTTGGTGGGCAACTTACTTTGGATTCGGGAGTTGCACTCTTCAGTAAGTGTAAATGTCTCATATTCAGTCAGCCGCTTTTTGTTTGCCACAATCTCTTTCACATATTTAGCATACCTATGTATACCCTGCAAAACATCTACCAATGGCAAGTTAATGTGAACTTGTTTCAAAAGAGAGAGAAACTTACCAAAATATTCATCCTCCTTCTGTTTCTTGAACTTTTGAGGGAATGGATGAGGTGGTTTCACTATTGGTTGCACTCTTTCTTCTTGTGCAACAACTTCGCTCTCTTTAGGTTCACTCTCTTTACTCATAGATTCAGTGTTTCTTTTCTTAGGAGCTAAATCCTCTAACTACAAACCATTATGTGTACCTACCACATTTACCTATTTGGGATTTAGATCAGTGTTTCTGGGAAACCTCCTTGCGGTCGTGAGTTTTGGGCACTAGCAAATTGCCTGAATTATTTCTCCAGATTCTGTACAGCTAACTGGGCTTGATCAGCCATAATCTTCTTCAGCATCTCCTCCATGCTCATGTTACTAGACTGCTTATTTGGTTGCTCTCGTTGGACTTGTGGTTGGTACCCTTGTGCATTTCTTTGGGTCTATACTAATTTTGCCTTGGGCCTAATTTTGATTTCCACCCCAAGAGAAGTTTGGATGGTTACGCCAACTCGAATTGTAAGAATTTCCATAGTTCTGCTGGCCTCCTTCTCGTTGTGCATTCCCAACAAAATTTACCAAATACAGGTTTGCACCACATACCTCTGCACTATAACCACCACCTCCGCAAATTTCGCACCAAGTTGCTGGTTGTTGGACTACATTCACATGAGCTGGTTGTTGTCCCAATGATAGATTGTTGAAGTGGGTGTTCATCATGTTTTGCATCGTAGCAATTTATGCAGTTAAAGTAGTCCCTACATCTACCTCCAGCATACCTACAATTTTTTGTATCACAGGTTTCACCCCTCCTTTATACCATTTGGGGTTACCCTATGAAATCCTGTTCAACAAGGTGAATAACTCAGCATAAGTCTTCTCCAAGGCCTAACCACCTGCACCTGAATCAAGTAGAATTTTGGTGTTAGGCTCCAATCCTTCAATGAAGGTATGGACCAACACCTCATTAGATTGATGATGATGTGGACAACTCATCAACATCGATTTAAACCTGTCCCAAGCTTAGTACAAGTTCTCTCCTCCTTTCTATCTAAAACTCAAAATGTCACTCCTCAACTTAGTTGTTTTCTCAGATGGAAAAAATCTTATGAGGAACTCTGTGCTAAGTCATTCCAGGAGGTGACAGAGTTAGCGGGCTCAGAATTCAACCATTTTTTTGCTTCCCCAAGCAGAGAAAAGGGAAATAAGGTGAGCCTCACATAATCCTCGTTTATTCCAGTTGGAGTGTAGGTATCACTGATCTCGAGGAAGTTTTGGAT
>JAJOOR010011078.1:0-33732 GCA_036250505.1 Solanum acaule
AATAGAAAATTATTTACAAAAAGAGTGATAGAGATAAAATAAAAATATTTGCACTGTGAATTCGTTGCAAAACTTAAGTAACAAAATGACATAATACAAAAAAAAATGTTATTAATAATTTAGACAATAAAGAATTGCAAGAAATATAATTTTATTTGTACCAACAAACACTTAATTTGCATAAATCAAATTTATTTTTATCGTTATCTTTAAATGTGTAAAACTATTTAATGATTCAATTTTTAAGTAAAATGGCCGCGCATCGCGCGGGTATGTATACTAGTATATTTTAAGCGATACAAGGCAAATAAAATTGATTATTCAAAGTGAATATACCTTGTCATTTTACTAGGGATGGTTCTTTTTTTTTACAGGATTTTGTTCTTGTAATTCATTAAGGTTGGTGATAAGTTCAATCCAACTATAAGGGCTTTCATGTCTATTTCGCCAAATGAAACTGATACAATAGAAAAATTGAATGTATTTAATCGATTTCTATATCTTTTGTTTTCTCGAACTAAGAAGTATCAGAATTTATAATTAAGTAAATAAAGGTGTGTCTTCTTTAAAAGTTAAATTTTTTAGATGCGATATACAATCACATATTTCAACATCAGAGCTGACAAAAATACTATTCTTGAGTACTCTCACCCTATAGAAAATTATAGTGTAGATAGATAATATACATGTATTATATGTTGAATTTTTTTCTTCATGTGCTTACTTCTTTATATTCTAATTTTAAATTACATTATCACGTTTCTGATTATTTTTGAAAAATAATAATTTACAATCAAATATGTGTATATGTCATGCTTTTGGATCTTTAATTTGTTAGCACACGACATATCTGATAATAAAACATATTACTTACTATTATTATGTTTTGTTTCTTAGTCTAAAGTACTATATACTCATGCATTTCTTGCATCATTTTTTTACTGAATGATAAAAATGATTAATAAAGCATTCTAGTAGCTATCATTATGTTTTTTATTTCAATTTTTAGACTTAAGTACTAATGCATTTCTTGTATCTTCTACTGAATAATAATGATGATTCTCGAAGCAACAAACATGTCATGTTTTTGTATCTCTAATTTGTTAGCACAAGTTATATCTGATAATAAAACATGTTGCTTGCTATCATTATGTTTTTTCTTAGAATAAGTACTCATGCATTTATTGCGTTTTTTATTGAATAATAATGATGATTCATGGAAAAATAAAAATATCATGTTTTTGTATCTCTAAATTGTCAGCACACGTTATATCTGGTAATAAAACATACTACTTGCTATCATTATATTTGTTTTGTTACTTGCTATCATTATATTTGTTTTGTTACTTGCTATCATTATATTTGTTTTGTTACTTACTATAAAGTATTCATGCATTTCTTGTTTTATTTGTTGCTGAATAATAAAGTTTATTTTTGGAATAACAATAAATCCAGATACTTCTTGGAGCTTCTAGAAAGTTTGAGTAAAATATCTTTTGATATTATTTTATTTAATAAATATTTATATAAATCTCAAAACTTAATATTTAAGATAGATATTTAAAGAAATATAATAAATTTTCTAGACTTTTGTTATATCTAGAACCATCTATTTACTAGTATAAATATGTGTGACCTTAATCAATTGTAACCAAGCCAGTTCAAAAACGCCTTATTCATTAATAAATTTCTCCTGCCCAAAATCCTCATTCTCCTTCATGGATACTTCTCTTTTCACCACCCAAAACATGAAAAATTTGAAGAATGAAAAGTCTCATCTTCTTATAGCACTATTCCCATGCCAATGCCAAATTAATCCATGTGTTCATTTTTCCAAACAATTAATCAATTTAGGCATTGGAGTCACTATAACCACGAGCCTATCAACTTTTAGTAAAATAAAAAAACTCCCAAATGTTTAAGGGTTAAGCTTTGCTCCTTTCTCTGATGGCTATGATGGCAAATTTCAGTTAAGTTCAGTTGATGATTTTCATATGTTCTATTCTTCTGCAAAGTCCCGTGGATCAAAAATCATTTTCAATTTGATCCAATCAAATGCAAAAAATGGTACGCCTTTTTCACATGTCATCTACACTATAATCATGGAATGGGTTGGTTTAGTGGCCAAAAAAATTAATATCCCATCTACAATATTTTGGATCCAACCTGCCACAGTTTTTGCTGTTTAATATTAAAGATTCACAGACTATTCTGATTATTTCAAAAACTATGATGCTAAGGATAAAATAATAGAGTTACCAGGATTGCCACCACTTAGTCCAATTGATTTTCCTTCTTTTGTGTTTGATGACGTGGAGAGTTCCAACTAGGCAGTTAAGTCTATTAAAAGGCAAATTGAAATGTTGAGTAGTGAAGAAAATCCAAGAGTTCTTGTGAACACTTCTGATGCTTTGGAATTTGATGCTTTGAGAAGTCTAAAGCATGTGACTGGTGGGAATTGGGCCTTCAATTCCTTCAACATTTCTTGATGATAATATTTTTCGAGCTGATATGATTGAGATTAGTTCGAAGAATTATATGGATTGGTTGAACTCAAAGGACAAGGGATCAGCTATCTACATAGCATTTGGAAGTTACTCCGAAATATCAAGTCAATTGATGGAGGAGATTGGTCAAGGACTACTTAAATATGGGAGGCCATTTTTGTGGGTGATTAGGGAAGGACAAGACGGGGATAAGATGGAGGACAAGTTGAGTTGCAAAGATGAACTTGACAAATAGGGGAAGATAGTGAGTTGGTGCTCACAAGTGGAAGTTCTAAAACACCCTTCTGTCGGTTGTTTTTTGACTAACTGTGGATGGAATTCAACTTTAGAGAGAATAGCATCTAAGGTACCTATCGCGGCATGTCCACTCTGGAACGATCAAGTTTGTAATGCAAAACTCATTCAAGATGTTTGGAAGAATGGTGTTAGAGTTAATGTTAGTGAAGGTGGTGTCGTGGAAAGAGATGAGTTCAATAGATGTATCACGATCGTGATGGGGGACGGTGAGGAAAGGGAAGAATTGAGAAGAAATGTCAAGAAATGGAGTGATTTAGCTAAGGAAGCTATGAAGGAAAATGGTACATCAAGTGTGAATCTCAAGGCTTTTGCTAATGAGATTTTAGTTGATCATAATGAGTACTAAATCACTCATGAATAGATGACTTCAATAAACTAGCTAGTAATCAATTAGTCCTTTTAAGAGTTTGTTCTTCGTTTTAGCAAAAATAGTCAATTTCTTCGAAATTATTCATAATGAAATAATATACTTTGTTTCTGAAATAATTATATTAATGTCTCCCTCACTTTAAATTTTTAAGTTTTTTCTTTCATTGATTTCTTATCTTTTCAATTTTAATTATTTTTAGAAAATTATGTTAATTTTTTTTTATAGAAAAAAAGCATCCTTTATTTATATTTTTTTTAAAAAATTACACACGTGTGTACAAACATAACAAATTTATTTGGTTGAAGGTGTCACATCAGCACAAAAAGTGCACGAATGTAAGAAAAAATTAGTTCAAGGGATAATAGGACCCTAATTAAGTTAATGTGTGTAAATGGGATTTTAACCATAGTTCAGGAGGGGTACTTATGCATTATCGAATATGTACTTATGTCATGCTTTCGTAACTCTAATTTGTTAGCACACATTATATCTAATAATAAAACATACTAATCATTATATTTTTCTGTTTCTTATTACTCTAAAGTACTCACGCATTTCTTGTGTTATTTTTTGCTGAATAATAAAGTTGATTCTTGGTATAACAAAGAATTCCAGATACTTCTTAGAACTTCAAGAAAGTTTGAGTAAAATATCTTTTCATATATTTTTATTTAATAAAATGTATGTTATCTCAAAACTTAAATATTTAAGGTGGATGATTAAAGAAATATGATAATTTTTTTAGATTTTTCTATATCTAAAACCATTTACATACTAGTGTAAGTATGTGTGACCTTAATTAGTTGTAAGCAAGTTAGTACAAAAATGCTTTCTTCCTTTACAAAGTTCTCCTTCCCAAAATCATCATTATCAATATGGATACCTCTCTTTTCACCGCCCAAAATAAAAAAGTTTACAAAATAAAAAATCTCATGTTCTTATAGCACTATCCCAAGCCAAGGACAAATTAATCAATATCTTCAATTTTCCAAACTATTAATCAATTTAGGTATTGAAGTCACTTTAACCACAAGTCTATCAGGTTTCAATAAAAAAAGGATTAAGCTTTTTCCTTTCTCTGATGGCAATGATGAAAAACTTTAATTAAGTCCAATTGATGAGTTCCATTTGTTTTATTCTTCTATAAAGTGTCACGCCCCGAGCTTACACCCTGGGCGGGACTGGCACTCGAAGACCATTGTTGGCCCCAAGCGAACTCTTGGCCTAGCATACTTAACTCAGCGGAAGATAATATTCATATCTATAATGATCAATGAACTCTACTAAACTGAATAATGAAATAAATGAGAATGTTTAAAGGTTAAACATTCAACTTGGCCAAAAGTGGCAACCCAAGTCTTAACAGTAAGAAATGATAATGAAAAAACTAAAGGACTAATATCTGATTATCTATGAAGCCTCTAATAAAAATTGAGATGGATGTTGGGACAGACCCCACAACATCCTAATGAACTAAACTAGAAAGCAATGAAATGGATCCTCCGGAAAGTAAGGAAGCTCACCACAGACTCTGAACTGCTCACTGGATCAACAATGCGCCGAAATGCTGATCCTAATTACCTGTGTCTGCATCATAAGACGATGCAGGCCAACTGGCATCAGTACATTGAATGTACGAGTATGCGAGTTGGAATGCTAAAACAACATAGGCTTGAAAGAATCTGAGAGAAACTGAAGAACTTACTTGACTCAACTCAACTCAACGTGACTGAACTCATTTCAATATAAAGCAGTTTAAAAATAAGTGCAATAAAAAGAAAAACTGTTTAAAACATTATATCAACTTTGTGTGTACAAAGATACAAATAACTCTGAGATGTATTTAAAAATACAATGAACTGATGTATATAAAAATACAATATCTTTTGTGGGAGTTTCTCTAATCGACAACCATCACATAAGAGCTATAGTGATGATATAGCGATCTACCTCACGCTGCCAGTGCATCCTATACCCGGCCAAAGGTATAGGACCTGAACTGCCTAATGGATCCACTAGTCTATTTCGAAAATGGTTCATCTAAAAAGTATGACCCATTTCTACCCATGGTGGCTACATGGTTTTATGGAGATGTGAGTTATCTGAACTCATGCCCGCCCCTAATTCGGTGCTCAATACTACTCCCAAAATATACTAGCTCTTATGTTTTAAAAACATACTTCTTCTATCATTTGAGATTAGTGCTCAAAACTTAGCTCAAAGGCTATCTTGGAAATCT
Organism: Solanum acaule; assembly: GCA_036250505.1. NCBI lineage: Eukaryota > Viridiplantae > Streptophyta > Magnoliopsida > Solanales > Solanaceae > Solanum > Solanum acaule. Next base: position 5,414 of record JAJOOR010011078.1, read on the forward strand.
CGGTTTCCTGCTTGCTTAATTTAGAAAGCTATTACTCTTTTCTAAAAACTAGCCCGGAGGCTCTTTGGAAATCTCAGTTTCCGTTTTTATTTAAATGTGAAAACATTTTAATTCTCTTTGGGAATACTTAGTCCCCATATACTTTTGAAGAAAATGAACTTCAAACTTTACTCTTTACTCTTTACTCAACTTGAACTTTAAGTTTTAGAACAAAATTAAAAACATTTGCAAAAGACTTCTTGAAAAGACTCTAAGAACTTCTTAAACTTGGTTCTTGACTTTCTTTGAATTTGAATATTAATTCAAGGTTACGATTCATGTTTCTGGATGATTTCTAGATGTTTAGAAGTCATTTAGAGTAGTTAGAATCAATGGAAAGTGTTAGTACACTTTAGATAGGCTTAAACGGACTAAATGACAAAAACTGGGTGAAAAATGACGATTCGGGTGCATCTGGGGCGCGCCGCGCCAGGCCCCAACTTTCTGGGGCTCACTTTGGGCACAGTGCAGGCGCGCCGCCCCAGCTTCCTGGCCCTCCCCAAGTGATTCTGACGAATTTTTTATCTCAATTCGATTAAACTTGGTTCATTTTCTCAAACTCACTTTAGATTTATGTACCCAAATCATATGCACAAGGATCTACTCAAGGAACTCATGAACTAACAATTTAATCATCAAGAACTCCTAAAACTCAACTCATGTTCAAGAATGAAAGTAATTCAAGAACCACATTCAATGAGATGAAATCGTTGAATCAAACATGCTTGGCACGTGGGTGAATGAACCCAACGTTGAGATAGACTCACATACCTTAATTGATTGAGTCCTCGGCGAAATTCACAAGTAATTCCTTACGACGACAACGAATCTAGCTTTTTCCTCCTTTCTCTTTTCTTGCGTTCTTCCTCCAAAACCCTAGCTCTATTTGGTAAATATCTAAACTGACTACAATCATTTTATACCCCAATTAATTACCCCTAAACGAAATAAAACAAATTGGGTAAGAAAAAGACCAAACTACCCTTTAAAAAAATTCGGTTTTGGACATTTCCTTAATCCAACAGCCCAACTTCCAAAGGGCCTAACTCACTCATACAAACTCTAAATCGTGCAAACTTGGCGGCGTTGGAAAGATCATTCCAAGAGCTTTCCAACCATATCTTCAAGAAACTCATCAAGAATTCAACAAGAACTCAATTATACTTAATATTCATGGACATATTCGAATATATAATCATGATTGGTGTGTGGGTGAACGAACCCAACACTATGAGAACTCACATACCTCTTAGGGATTAAACCCTTGGCGAAACAACCTTCGTTCCGCAAGAAAACTTGATGAACATCTTGACTTTTCGCTTTTCTCCTCTTCTTGAACTCCTCTAAAAACCCTAAGCGTAAATTGGATTTGTGAAAACTGAACCAAATCAGTTAAGATCCCTAAATATTACCAAAATTCGTTTCAATCTGATTGGGTAAGGAAAAGACAAAAATACCCCTCATATTTTCATGTAACTTTCCTTAAATGGATAGATTAACTTCAAACGGGCATATCTCCCTCATACGAGCTCGAATATTAGCAAACTTGGTGGCGTTGGAAAGAGGATTCCAAGACCTTTCATTTGATATCTTATGGGCCACCTAACTCATCTTGTACTAATAGTTATGGTCATTTGAAGTTGACCCAAAACTCAAAACTCATGCATAACTTTCAAAATTTCAGATTTTTGCTATTTCCAATTTAGTTCTTTCTATTTTTAGCTATTTCAAATAGCGAGGTGTCACAATATATATGTATGTGTATATCTCACCTCGTTCATAATAAGCTTTTTACTGCTTATCTCTAAGAATTTGTTTGTTTAGTGTTGATATTTATCAAGTTTGTCAAAACTGAATCTGTAATAAAAAAATATTTTTCATCTCCAATATTTTATCCTAAATATTCATTTCCTATTAATAGCATGAATTCCCCGGATTGCTCCATTTGCATGGAGGTTGTTATCGACAACAATAGCAGATTGATTGCCAAGTTGAAGTGTGGACGAAATCATGAAATTTCTTTAACTTCGTTAAAGGATTGATCTAATTGGAGCAAGGAGCACTTGTTTAAATAAAGAGAGCACTAATATATTAATATTATCTTTTTATTTCCATTTATTTTGAAATATTTGTTATTTCTTAATAGTTCAATTCTATAAGAATATTGATTTTTGTTTTGAACTTTCATTGTCTATTCTTTATTATTAATGAGGAAAACATGACTAAGCCTAAGGAAATTTCTCCAACACACTTTTCTAAAGCAATTTTTTTTTATGAGTAACATAATTTTAATACAAAAGTTTAAGATAACATTAGTGCAAATATTTTTCCTGTCCTCTATATTAAAACTTTACGTTTGCCTTGGAAATATCATTTTCTTCTAAGAACGGAGGTCGTTATTATATCTTAATTACATATCCAATGCTTAGATGTATTAATGAGATTAACTGATTAAAAATATTGAATAATTTACACTAAATGTACGGTTCATCCAATTACAATGAGAAAGAATCATATAGACTAGACATGATGTGCATAAGTCTTAAAAAATAAAATCGAATGCTTATGACAAACATTATCTTATCTTTAGGAGAAAAGTAGTATGATGACTTTTTAATTATATTTTATAACCCCTAAAAATTTCTATAAAAAATATAGAGCAACTTTCACATATAGCAAACATAAAAATCATATTCATATGTTATAGCTATAGTTTGTATAATTGCGCTCCATAGCAAAATTTATGTTTGCTATAGAGTATCATATTGTATAACTCGCTGGCACTGCTTCAGATTTGTATAATTTCGCTGGCAGACCATTTGTATAAATCGTTGCCAGCCTCTCAATTCAATTTTATGTTTGTATATATGCTTAAAATTTGAATTTGTATACAATTGAATCGAAATAAAACGTTTGTATATAAAAAATTTCTCTCTCTCTCGCTTTATACAAACACAAATTATATATATTGTATTTTGTATAGTCTGTGTTTGAATAAAGCGAGAAAGGCAAAAGAGAACTCGGCATGGGAAGATTTGTATTGTATAATTATAAGTGTATAGGGTGAAGATTTATGTATTTGCATGTGTATATACAATTTTCTCCCGCTTTATACAAACAAAAACACAATTTATACATTTGTGTTTGTATAAAGTGAGAGAGCTGAGGGAGAGAGTGGCGAGCGAGAGAGAGAGAGTGGCGAGCGAGAATTTCAGGGAGAGAGGCGAATGTCAACAGTATACTACGGGTTACAATTAATTCAAATTGTGGTTATAGCATTTAATTTGAATTAATTGTCACACCCCGAGGCTACTCCCTCGACGCAAACACCGGACCTAGGATCACGAGTGACCCCAAGCTAACCCTGCTGGCATATCATAAGCATAGTTGAAGATAAACTGAAACAATAAACACTATGCGGAAGCTTAATGATAATAGAACTGAAATGATGGGGAATACCCATATACAAATTCTGAATATAAGAAAACTGAGAGTTTGAATACAAATGAAAAGTCAAACTCTAACACTAAAGCTAAAACTAACTATGTCTAAAATAAAGCAATGCACGGACATGCCCCAGCTAGATCTAGCAAAAATGAAACTAAAGCTAAAAGCAAGAAAGATAATCATGTAACTAGTCCTCGAAAAATGAGGACTCGCCACTGATGCTGCTGAACTGAAGATCGGGAACCGATCTATGCATGATCTGACTGCTGGGGACCTGAACCTACACCACGAGAAGATGTAGCGCAAAGTATGCGTCATTACTTAAAAGGTACTGAGCATGTATGATAGAATAAAGCTGAACAACAACATAACTGAACAAGCAATAAACCAATGATGTAATCTGAACATGATAAGGATAATGGAAATACAGAAAATGGCTAAACTGAATGCAATGACCAAGTTTATAACATGCTGAGACTGAATACTGATTATACTGATAACATGGTCAGTGCGATAGAATCTGACTGAACTGTAAGGGAGCTACTAACAATCGACATAAACCCACATGAGTTAAATGTGGAGTTCGATGTATACGCCCCATCGAGAGGACCCTATATACTCTGCCAGAGGTATAGAGCCATGCTGGCGTGATCACTAAAATGATGCCTATGAAGGAGACTTGCAACCTATGGGACACGTAATTCTGGGACTTGAGGGTGACTGACCCTAGTCCACTCGGTATTAAGCTTCTCCTAATTGATTAAGTAATTAACACTTTACGACAGAAATGTTGTAATACTGGATAGCTCAAAATACTAGCATGCAAACTGAGAATGCAACATTAATATACTAATAATAATGCATTCGAAAACTGAGGCATGCTTATATATAACTGAATTAACTGACCTAGCATGTGTAATTCATGAACTAAAAGAACTACATAGCTAGTGTTCTCAGTTTATGCATGAATCTGGGCAAAACAATACTACAACATGATAATATGATTTGGATCATTCTAACAGCTAAAACCCAACAATTTCTAACATTCAAGAAACCCTAGGTCTAGATAATATTAAGGGAATCAAGATTTTGACTGAAATCTAGGGACCTAATGGGTGAAAGGAACCCACTAGTGAAATCCCACATACTTGGTGACAAATTCAACGGAGAAATCTTTCGATTCCAGGGCTGAAACTGATGAAACCTTGCTACGTCCTTAAACTAAGGTTCTCGACCTCTTTCTCCTCTTACGCTCTAATTTTTCTATGTTTTGATGAATGATCTGAATTAGGTAAGTTTTAGTTATGTTTCTAGGCTAAAACTGACCAAAACCACGTACTTTCGGGGTTAAACGACGTAGTTTAGGTGCCCAATGAATAGAGGAAAAGACCAAAATAACCCTAATTAAAAATCTGGCGGGGCTGACCATGGCCACTTCCATGGATCGTGAAAGGGACTACAGACCGATCGTGGTCCTTGGCCAGTAGCTAGATGGTTCAGGGTCGCCCTACCACGGTCCACTTCGTGGACCGTGTGAAGGTTCACGAACCGTGAAGGTCCTAGTGGTCCTTCACCTGGCTAAGGGCTGCACTGAAACAACTCTACAGGAGCCACCACGGCTCGTCATCGGGATCACAGATCGTGAAGGTTCTCGTGGTCGTCACTTGGTTTAGTGGCATGATGTCTCAGGTCTGGGGGTTTACTGGCTAGACCTCACGGATGCCACCACGACCCGTCGTCAGGACGATGGACTGTGAAGGTCCCCGTGGTCCTTACTTGGGTGAGGGGTAGTCCACCTAGAACGGGAGAGACTGAGTCCACGGGCAGGTCAACGGTCTGTGGACCCTATCACGAACCGTGAACCTTGTCGTGGTTCACTGGTTCAGGTGATTTCTGTTGCACTTTTCTGAGTCTGGTTTCCGAGGTGTTACAATATCTCCCCCTTGAAAACATTCATCCTCGAATGAAGTCTAAACTAGCTGAAATGGAGGGAAAGAGTTGCAACCCTACCACTAATTACTGGAAACTGATTTCGGATTGAACTAAGTCCCAAAAACATGCAAATACGCTGAAAGTGCAAGTACAAACTGAAGGAACAAGATGCTAATACTGAAGCTACGCATAAATGACTGACAACTAGAGAGGAACAATTACCTCAAGCTGGAATAGAATCGGAAGGAAAGAGGTGAGGATACTTGGCCTTCATGGCTACTTCTACTTCCCAAGTAGCTCCCTCTACGGACCAACTCCTCCACAAAACCTTGACTAAAGCGACTTCCTTGTTGCTAAACCTTTGAACCTGATAATCAAAGATTTCAACTGGTACATTTTCATAAGTGGGACTATCCTTCATAGCCACACTTTCTAAAGGTACAATAAATGTTGGATCACCCACACACTTCTTCAGCAACGAAATGTGAAAAATTGGATGCACCACTGCTAGTTCTGTTGGCAACTTTAACTCATAAGCCACTTTACCAATTCTTTTCAGAATCTTATAAGGGGCTACATATCTAGGACTGAGTTTCCATTTCTTGTCAAATCTCGTCACCCACTTCATAGGCGACACTTTCAGGAAAACCCAATCATCAACTTGGAACTCTAATTCCCTTCTCCTTACATCTGTATAGGACTTCTGGCCACTCTGGATTGTTTTAAGTCTATCTCTAATGAGTTGCACTTTCTCAATCGCATCATGAACTCAATTTGGCCCTATCAAGGTTGCCTCACCTACTTCAAACCAACCAACTGGAGATCTACATCTACATCCATACAATGCCTTATAAGGGGCCATCTGAATGCTGGAATGGTAACTATTATTGTAGGTGAACTCTATAAGAGGAAGGTGATCATCCCAACTACCCTTGAAATCAATCACGCAAGCTCTCAATATGTCCTCTAAGGTCTGAATAGTACGCTCTACCTGACCATTCGTCTGCGGATGAAATGTTGTGCTAAGATTAACTTGAGTACCAAGACCCTTTTGAAATGACTTCCAGAAATGAGAGGTAAACTGGGGATCTCTATCTGAGATGATAGACAAAGGGACCCCATGCAACCTGAGTATCTCATTAATGTAAAGCATGGCATAGTCCTTCGCTGAATCTATATTTTTAACCGCCAAAAAGCGTGCAGACTTAGTAACTCTATCAATTATCACCTAAATGGAGTCATGTTGTCTGCGAGTACGAGGTAACCCTGTAATGAAGTCCATGTTGATAACTTCCCACTTCCAAGTATGAATGTTAATCTCTTGAGTCATACCTCCTAGCTTCTGATGTTCTACCTTGACTTGCTGACAATTGGGGGATTTAGCCACAAAACTTGCTATATCCCTTTTCATACCATTCCACCAAAAGACTTCCCGCAGATCACGGTACATCTTAGTGGTGCCTGGATGAATAGAATATCTGAAATTATGGGCTTCTGCAAGAATCTACTGTCTCAACTCACCCATCTTAGGAACACATAGTCGACCCTGGTAGCGAAGCACACCATCTCCCCCTTGGGAGAAAATCTCAACTCTCTGCTCATGGACTACACCTTTTAGTTAAAGCAATATCGGATCACTGTCTTGCTTTTCCTTAACCTCCGCTACTAATGAAGATTCTGACCCATTCTGAATTGTTACACCACCATGTGATATTCTCATAAGAAGAACTCATAATCGAGCAAGTCTGTGAACATCCCTTGCTAGTTCTTTTCTTTCTTCCTCAACATGGTCTACACTACACATAGATAGTCTACTAAGAGCATCTGCTACTACATTTGCCTTACCAGGGTGGTAATGCACACTCATATCATAATCCTTGAGAAATTCAAGCCATATCCTCTGGCGAAGATTCAAATCTTTCTGGGTGAACACATATTGAAGGCTCTTATGGTCTGTGAACACATCTACATGGAAACCATAAAAGTAATGTCTCCAAATCTTAAGTGCGAACACCACTGTTACTAGCTCGAGGTCATGAGTTGGATAGTTCTTCTCATGCACCTTAAGCTGTCTGGAAGCATAAGTTATAACCTTACCTCGCTGCATCAACACACAAACTCTGGATGCATCACAATAGATAACATAACCGTTTGAACCCTCTGGTAGAGTCAAAACATGAGTTGTAGTCAACCTAGTTTTCAGTTCTGCAAAGTTGTTCTCACAATCATCTTACCACTGAAACTTAACCTTCTTATACATCACCTTAGTCGATGGAGAGGCTATGGATAAAAACCCTTCCACGAACCTTCTGTAATAATCCGCTAGACCCAAAAAACTTCTGATATCTGTTGGAGAGGTAGGTCTGGACCATTGTTTCACTGCTTCTATGTTTTGAGAATCCACTCGAATCCCTTCGCTAGACACAATGTGACCGAGGAAAGCAACGGATTGCAATCAAAACTCACATTTGCTAAACTTAGCGAATAACTGGTGATCCTTGAGAGTTTGCAGGACAGCCCTCAAATGATTTGCATGTTCTTCCTCATTCCTAGAGTAAATGAGGATATCATCAATAAAGACGATAACGAAGAAGTCCAAATACTGCTTGAACACTCTGTTCATCAAAACCATGAAGGCTACAGGAGCATTGGTTAGTCCAATTGACATAACTACAAATTCATAATGACCATACCAAGTTCTGAAGGTTGTTTTTGGGATGTCAACATATTTGACTCTGAGTTGATTATAACCGGATCTAAGGTCTATCTTTGAGAAATGACTAGCACCCTGAAGTTGGTCGAACAAGTCATCAATTCTAGGATAGGATACTTATTCTTGATTGTGACCTTGTTCAACTACCTAAAGACAATGCACATTCTGAGAGAACCATTTTTCTTCTTCACGAACAACACTGGTGCACCCCATAGGGAAATATTGGGTCTAATGAAAACCTTATGTAGAAGGTCTTTCAACTGCTCTGTCAATTCCTTAAGCTCAACTAGAGCCATTCTGTAAGGAGGAATAGAATTAGGCTGGGTATCTGGAAGGAGATCAATTCCAAAGTCGATTTCCCTTTCGGGAGGAACTCCGAGAAGATCTTCTAGAAACACTTCTGGGAACTCATTAACTACTGGAACTGAGTCAATAGTTAGTGTCTCAGAGCTTAAATCCTTAACCCGAACTAGATGATAGAGATACCCCTTAAAGATCATCTTTCTGGCCTTAAGGTAAGAAATGAATCGACCCATAGGCGCTAAACTACTACCCTTCCATTCTAAGATTGGTTCATTTGGAAACTGAAAATGAACAATCCTAGGTCTACAATCGACTGAGGCATAACAAGAATGTAACCAATCCATGCCTAGAATGACATCGAAGTCTATCATTTCTAACTCTACAAGATCTGCTAAGGTGACTTTCTGAGAGATTATGACAGGTAATTTTTGTATACCCGTCTAGCCATAATTGGGTCATCGACTGGAGTAGAGACTGAGAAGGGTTCTGAGAGAGTTTCTGTACTAACATCAAAGTTGACTGCTATATAAGGAGTTACAAAGGAAAGACTAGCCCCTGAATCTAACAAAGAATAAACATCTAATCAGACTCGTAACGTACCAGTGAATACATCCGGAGAGTCTTCGTGATCCTAGCGAGCCTGAAGAACAAACAACCTATTTTGGTGCTGACCGCCACCTGTACAAGATGAGTTACCCTGCTGAGTCTGGTGACCTGCTGGTGCTGCTAAAGTTATAGACTGAGCTCTACTATTGTTACCTCCTTGACCTCTTTTAGAAGTGCAATCTTTCAACATGTGACCAGTCTGACCACACCCAAAGCATCCTTCTTTTCCTTCAAGGCACTCGCCCGGATGGTTCTTACTACACTTGGGGCAAGTTGGGTAGGTTTTGGTGCCTAAAATACTACCTTGAATCTTAGAGCCTGATGCCCTACCCTTTTGATCATTTCGGAACTTGGAGGATGGAACACTAGCTTATGAAGGTGTTGGGGTTGAAGACTTTTGCTGAAACTGCGAGCGATTTCCACCACCCTATTTCTGTTGAGAATAGTCATAGTTGCCAGTCCTAGCCTTCTTATTCTCCTTGGCCTGTTCCCTAAGCTTATCACACTCAACCTGCTGAGCATGAATCATGAGCCTAGAGATGTTCATATGTTCTAGCAACATAGCATTCCTACACTCTATTTTCACAAGATCGGATACCCCCTACATGAACTTGTTCATTTGAGCCATGGAATCGGCCACCATGTGAGGAGCATACCTGAAGAGGTGGGTGAACATGAGTCCATACTCTTGGACCATCATAGAACCCTACCTCAAATTCATAAACTCTTGAGCTTTTTCCTCTCTCAACTCTCTTGGGCATAACCTATCCAGAAAGGTCTCACTAAAGCATTCCCAAGTTATAGGAATTGCATTTGTACCCCTGTTCTCTTTCCACTTAGTATACCAAATATGAGCCACATCCTTAAGCTGGTAGGATGCCAATTCAACCCAATCATTCCCAGTTAGCTGCATTACCCCAAAGATCTTCTTAACCCCATTAATGAAATTTTGGGATCCTCACCAATCTACAATCCTAAGAACTCAGACGGGTTCATCCTAATGAAATCACGAACTCTAGTTATAGCTGACCCAACATTAGCATTTGTAATATCTGGAGCCTGCTGATTGTTCTAGTTGGTCACACTCTGAGCTAACAACTTGATAGCGTTCTGAAATTCAGCATTCGAAATTTCCTGATCTGGGACTGGAGGAGTTGCCTTTGCATTTCTGGCATTCACATTCCTTCCTTAAGCTCTACGAAGTGGCATGATTTGAAAGTGCATAACAAAGGATTAGTGATGAGTATGAGATTTGGACTCACTTAGGGATTTATTTGTATAAGTTTAGTGTCCTCAAATGCTTATTTTTTGCCAATAACTGATGTAAAATCCTTGATTTCCAGGTATTTTGATTGCAGAACAAAGCAAGGATGCTAATTTGCAAAAAGGAACGAAGTGAGCTGAAAGAAGAAAGAAAAAAGAGCCTGGTGATCGCCAAGTCCATTTGGTGAGTCGCCGAGTGGCCATTTGACCGCCTAAAGTTCCAGTGTGCCAAGCCCTGAAGAAGAAAATTAAGTTGGCGAGAGAAAGTAGCAGTCGACGGATTGCCGAGTGGTTCAGCGATGCAGTGTTAGATCGCCCAAAGTTATAGACGTGAAGGATGCTGAAGGACAAGGCAAGAAGGCGATGGAATGGACCAAAGGGAGGATCGTCGAGTTGATCGGCGATCTCGACTTACTGCGACGATTGGCCCTTCGCAGCATATTTTTGGAGACTATAAATTCATTTTTGAACATTTAGTTTAGTATCTTGAAACATTTTTGGAAGTATTCAGTTTGAACTCTGAGTATAGAGAAAAGTTTTCCTTAGTTATGAAGAATTGAACTTTTCCATTTTTGAGAAATTGGAAGTGAGTCTTTGAGATTCTTCAATTTGGACCTTTGTAAAGACGAAATTAATCTTACCCAGTAGTAGATAGAAACTCAATTTGGTAACGATTTTTATCTTTTTATGATGTCTAGCTAAAACCCCAATTCTTGGGATGTGATTATATGATTATGGGTTGATTTAGTTTATAGGTATTGCTAATTGTTAGTCTAAATGTTGTTTAGAAGTGATTTCAATCAGTATTTGTGATTTAATTTAAAGAATTGTAGTTGCAAATGCAGTTCTACCTTTGTGTTTTTGGCTTGCTCCAGAGAGGTTTTAAAACCAAGATTATTGATTGATGGTCTGTGGGTATTGGGTTGTCATGGGTTCAGTTCGAGAAACTGAATCATAAACCCTTGTCCACACATTCAGCTCGAAAGAGTGAATGGACTAAAGCATAGGCTGTTCTTATTTTTCATGCTTGTTGATGTTCGAGAGAAATCAACTTGATTCGGGGTAAATTGTTTGAGAGAAAATTTACCTCCTCTATAGTCTAGCTTATTCACTAATTTACAGTTATTTCCTAACAGTTGCAATTACCCATTTGTCTACATTAGCCTATATTCGAATCACATCCCAAGAACCTGTCTCATTAGTGTTATTTTTGTGTTATTTGCTGCTGATGTAGTTGATAATATAATTAAAACCAAAAACCCCTGTTATTTGAAATTCGTGTCACCCCGATTTACATTATGTTTTTATTCGTAAACGTCTATTACTATGGCTGATTTGAACATATTCACACTTTTCTCTTGAATCTTAAGCACGTACCACTTTTTGTGGGATTCGACCTCAACTCATTTAGTTGAGTTATTATACTGACTAACGATCGTTGATGCTTAGAACTGGATTAAGTGTCCTTGAAATGGTAATCAAAATGGCGTCGCTGCCGGGGAGTGGTGTTGGTTAAGATTCTTGGGTTAAGTTGAATTTTGTTCTTTTTAGTCATAGTTGAATCTACTTACTTTCAGTTTTGGTTTGTGTGTTGTTGTTTTGAACATAGGAAATGAGTGTGAACGGGCGCAATGCTAGCCAAGTGGGCCCCCAAGATGACATCGGCAACCTCAACGATGTCAATGAGCCTAATGTTAATAACCCCCATCTAATGGGTGGAATTGTTGCCATTCGCTTACCTCCAGCTGAAGGGAAGATTGTGTTCCATATTACAAGTACTATATTGGAGCTCTTGCAATTGAAAGGGTTGTTTAGTGGGTTGGCTCATGAGGATCCCATGAGCATATTAGAAACTTTGTTGATGTTTGCGGGTCGTTCTCCTTCAAAAACATATCCCAAGAGTTGGTCCGGTTGAGGTTGTTCCCATTTTCTTTAATGGGAGAAGCATGTAAGGGGTTGGCTGAGTTGCCAAGAGAATCAATCACTTCGTGGGAAGAGCTTGTCACTACATTTCAAGTGCGATTTTTCCCTCCCTCGAAGATGATGACTCTTCGGGATATAATTCAAGCTTTAAGCGTTTGGAGGGTGATCCAATTCATAAGACTTGGCAACGATTCAAGAAGTTGGTGCTATAATACCCAACTCATGGTTTGCCTGACAACAATTTTCTGCAGTATTTTTACCGAAGCCTTGATTCGGTGAACAAAGACGTAGTTGACCAACTTTCTCCGGGAGGTCTGATGCAACCTTACATTATAGCAGCCCAATTTGTGGATGGTATGACCACAATTTATCGGGCTTTGTACACTCGCGAAGATCAGGCTCCCCTCTCACGTTTAAATTGACCAAGGACCAGCTTGAGAAAGATCAGGAGACGGAACAAAACATGGCCAAGATCATGACACAACTTGACATTTTGTCCAAAAATATCATGGGAGTTGGTTCTAGAAGTGTCAATGTTGTGCGTGTTGTGTGTGTTAATCCTGATGAGGCCAAGTTCGAAGCATTGTACAACAAAGAGGTGAACTTCCTAGCCAACCAAGAAGGTGGTTATCGTTCAAACTACCCGAGGCAGGGTGGTAACCATGGTTGGAACAGGGATCAAGGATGGAAAGATCGTAACCTCACTTGGAAAGAGAAAGATAGGGAGAAGGACAGGTACATTCCTACCCACGATCCCCAAAATCCAAAGGATTCCAAGGGTGGTTGGTCTGAGGATATACTTTTTCATATTCTCAACAGGGTTGAGGGTCAAAAAAATTTTTAAAAGGGATGAAGGAAGATGTGTCGACCCTTAGCCAGACGGTTACCTCTCATTCTGTCTCTATCAAACAATAGCAGACCCAGATGGGTCATATTTCGTCTCATTTAAACCCGAGACAACAAGGGGGGTTACCTAGTGACACTATGGCCAACCCCAAAAATGAAGTTTGAATGAGGACTTGCGGCGTGCCACGATATTAACTAAGGCGCTGCTTGGGAGGCAACCCAAGTTTTATTTGCTTTTTTTTTTATTTTGAAAAAATGGTGTGTTAATTGTGCAGGTTAAAGTGTGGAATGTGTTTGAAAAGTGCAGATTGGCGAGCAAAATGTACAGTCGGCGAATCACCAAAGCGGTTGGCGAGCCCGACATGTTTCATCGTTGGACTCTAGAAATGAGGAAGTTGGAGTCTGTAAAACTCGGTGAGCCCATGGACTACTTGGCGAACCGCTGAACAGGTCGGCGATCACGACTTAATCCGCCGTTTGGACCCCCACATTAACTGGAGGTCCTGTAAAACTCGGTGAGGTAAGTGCCCACTAGGCGTGTTGCCGAGTGGGTCGGTGAGCAAGACTAATGTCGCTGAATGGGAGAGAACTGGATGGTTTTAAAGGGCAAAGGTTCAAAAGTTCAAACTCTTTCACATTCCCTCACTTTTTAACTTTCGAAAATCACACCTGCATTATAGTTTTCTATATTTTTGCATTACTACCACTTTTTTGTTGTCGATTGTGTGTTCGGAGTTGGATATCTTTTTCGCCTATCATTTTAAACTATTTATTCAGCATAAAATGTTAGTTTTTTCGAACCCCAAACTTGTAATTAGGTTTTTTTACTTATTTGCAATTGTATTGATCTTTGTGAAGTGTGATGGGCCTTTCTGATTTCATGATTGTGTGCTTATTTGCCGAGTTTAATTTGAATATCTTGCCTAAAATGATTAATTGTTGATTTCCCAAAATTTTTGTGCTTAAAATTGATCAATCTTGTTGGGTTGTGCTAATTTGTTGTTGGGTCTAGTCGGGTGAAGTTTGAGTAACCCGCATTGGGGCTAAATGATGTGCTTTGCCCAATGATGGAGCGGTTGACGTCATTCTTAAGGGCTAAAGTCATCAAATGGCCAAATTTAGCCAAATCGAGAGAAGTCTAAGTATCTCGGGGGTATGGGTCTTAGTTTAATTGAACTAGTGTATGTTTTGATTTTGTTTTCAGGGGCTGCGGGGTTGAATTTGGAAGTCGGGGTTGAAAGTAGGCACGCTGGAAAGTTTGGCGAGCTGGGTCGAGCTCGCCGAACCACTTGGCTGTTCGCCGAATCCCCCTAGATCACCTTTAATTTCATGCTAAAATTGAGTTTGGGTTCTGTAACTTTCGACGAGAAGCCTGAGTTCGCCGAGTACACTTGGCGACTCGCCTATTGTCTTTCTTGATTGCCCTTTATACGCCTCTAACCCTTAAAATGCACTGTAACTTTAGGCGGGCTAGTCTTGCTCACCGAATGTTGTCGGCGATTCGCCGAAAGGCCCCTCCCATCACCGACATGCTAATTTTTCTAAGGATTTTGAGCAAATCCTTTCGACGATCCAGATCTAGCTCACCAAAGTGATTCGGCGACTCGCCGATCTATTCGGCCAGTCTGTCTGCAACTATTTCTCTACATATTTTCTTGAATTATTTCTCACTTTCTATGATGTGTTTGCAGATATGGCTAGACCAAAAATTGCTGGTAGAGACATGCCACCCCGCAAGAGGGCCAGGGGAATAAAAATCAATGAGGATGCAGCTGCATCCAAGGTTAAGGCTACCAAACTCCCCATCACAGGTGGGAAGGGAAAAGGGAAAGGAAAATCACCTGCTCCTCTGTCACCGAAGGCTAACTCTGATGGTGACGGCATTTATGCCACTCACCTCACCACTTCTGAGAGTGAGGGTGATCACCAGGATCCTCGGGCTACCAATTTTGTGCCGGAGGATGATGAGCTACTAGCAGCCCAAAGGGCGGAGCTGCATTCCAAGAGGATGAATGATCCGTCTAGGATAAGGATGCCAAACCACTACTACTCCTTCTACTCTAGCACACGTTGTGGTCCTAACACCACCTGTATAGGGTCTTTATCCCCGATCTATGAACAGACTAAAGACTAAGGGATTGAGGACTGTCATTGAAGAAAAGAGGCTATCCACTGATGGAGTCATTCACAGATATCTGGAGATCATGAGCTGCTTAAGGTCCCACAAGTTCCAATTATTCACTAAACGCCATGGTCCTTATGTTCCAAATTGGGTCCAGGAGTTCTACACTGCTTATGGAGCTCTGGTGCCACAAGGGAAGAAGTCGGCCACCAAATTCAATCCAGTAGACTATGTGGTTATCAGGGGAAAAAAAGTGAAGTGTGATAGTGATGCTATCAATGCAGTCCTGGAGTGCTCAAATGATATTGACGATGACTGTCAGCTCATGATCAGGACAAAAACACTTGAGAATATGAAAAAATGGTTCGCCCCTCTGATATTAGACGGCACTCCCAAGTGGCTCGAGGTTGGGCTAGCCATTGAAAAGAAGGACCTCAATGTAGTAGCGAGGTATTGATTTGGCTTCATCAACAGTACCATTATGCTATTCCAGAATGAGTCGATTCTCTGTCACGCCAAAGCAGCATGTCTTGGTTGCATCATTGATAAGACAAGGCTGAACCTAGGGATGTTATTGCACAGGAGATTCTTATAAGGGCTAAGCAGCGCCAAACATCTCTACCTTTTCCCAGTGTTGAATACCGAGCTGTGCAGGAAAGGTCGGGTGCCTAGAAAGGAGAAGAAGAATGTGGATGTAATTCACACATCTTCTACCGACATCCGGAGGATTGAGGCGGAGTACTTGAAAGATGAGGCGGAGAAGAAGAAGGCAACCCCGGTGGACAAAACCCCGGTTGTTGATGTTCAAACACTACCTGCAGAGCCAATATTGCCTGCTCCGTCCCCTGGGTCTTTAGGTACATCTAGCACTACCCCTTCATTGATGCCTAGTTCCTCTGCAGCTCCCTTGCCTTCTAGGTCCACTGTTGTTGCTGCTGCCCAACCTCCACTCACCCAGGCTGCACTAATATGAATGGGGCAACTATCCCATTTTACTGATAGACACGCCTCCATACTTAAGGCCACTATTACTGGCATGATCAAGAGGGCCCGTGTTGATGTTGTGACACCATTGAGTTCTACTATTGATCCCCTTGCGGCATGTATAGCGGTGTGTAAGCAAGGTTAAGGGGCCACTAATGAGTTGACAGCTTTAAAGGCCGCCATTGCTGAGCTGAGAAGAGATGTGGAACAGTTGAAGTCCATCGAAATGTCAATGATTTTTGAGATAGTAGAGATCCCCGATGTGCCAGTTGATTCAAATGTGCCTCCGGCTACCACCATAGATGAGGTTCGAGTTGAGGTGGTGGCCGCTGCTGAATCTGAGGCTAAGACTGATAAGGAGCAGCTTGATATTGATGAGGGGCTTCTTATGAGGGTCTTACGGTGGTTGATGAGAACATAGTAGATGCAGTTGCACAAATCTCATTGGCAGACACACCCATGGCTGACCTTACTAGACCTATTGCTACTGACGTGACTCCGGGCACTGAAGCCCAAGATCAGAGTATTGCACCGGGCATTGATGCTCCGACAGATGGAGCGACTGTGGAGACAGGATTCTCTTTACCTCCCTCTTTGTCATTTCTATTGATTTTTAGTGTTTGTATTGCATTTGAGGAAAAATTGTTTTTTTTTTGTCGTGAGGTGAGGTATTTCTATACCCACATCTTGTGTTGATGACATTTTTTGTATATATTGGGTTTTGTGCTATATATTGTGCTTTGGCACTGTGTTGTGGATATTTGAGCTTCTGGCTCTTTGTTTTAATCAAAAATGGTTTCTGGACCCTTTTAAAAAATTTGCCACCCTTTTGATTGTGTTTGAATATGGTTGTTCTTGTGAAAATTTGAGTATTGGTTATGATCAATACCGATGACTTGAATGGTGCACTTAATTCAATAAACATGAATGTGCGGCTACGATGAGGCCAAATCAAGTTGCATAGGCAATATGTGAACTTTTTGCATCTCGTTCTGACTAGCCGATTGTCGAATTGAGTCTCTTGTGATGAACAATGCACACTAGCGAAAGTGTGGAGTCTTTTTTGACATTGGTGTCAATGCCATGTGTGATGAGCTTACCGTAAACCATCTGTGATGAAACCTAGAATTTGCCATGTTGGTCTAGTTGACCAAGTGATGTGAGCTCTTGAAATGACCTTAGGCAACAATTTTAAAGAGTGAAACAATTGGACATTATACCTCTTTTGTGGCCTACCTTGTGAGTGTGTGAACTTTCCTTGAGCACCCTTTGAGCCTTATGCTTTTCTTGGAAGAAACTTGAGCAAATGAGACCTCTCTTTATCTCTTCACCCATAATCCTCATGAAGTGTGGTTTATTTGAATAGACAACTTAGGCCAAAAGCCTAAGTTGGGGGTGTGGTAAAAGGAGAAGGTAAATCGCAAAGAAGGCCTCCTTTATACATGGTTGTGAAAAAGTTGGAAACCCTCCATATTAAAAAAAAAAAAGAGAAAGAAAACAAAAATGAAAAAGAAGAAGAATGAAAAAGTTTTGAAATAAAGTTGTGAAAGTTGCCAGACAAATGGGGTGTCCGGTATTCCATGAAAAATGAATAATAGGGTGAATTTTGAGCATGAATGAGAATGATGAGAAAAAGGAAATGAAGTGTTGTTCATACCACATTTCATGAGGATAGCAGCCACTGAGCCTAAATGAACATATCTTTACACTCAGCCCCGTTACAAGCTTTAAAAAGACCCTTTTGATCTTGAGTGAGCTGAAACGAATGTTGATTGGAAAATAAGGGCAAAGCTATGGGTGGAGTCATGCATGTGTTCATCTTTGTGAGTGTGAGAGTTGTTTGTGATTCCTGGAGCTATAAATTGTTGAACAAATTGTGTGTGAATATGGAATCATCTTTCTGTGAGGGCATTTGAGTACCTTTGTTAAACTTGAACTTGCATTTGAAGCAAGTATTGTAAACTTGAGAATCTTTGATAATGGTGAGTCACAACTTGAATCTTTGAGTGCACAATTGATCATTCCATAAGTAAATTGAGTATTGTTGTGTTCATTCATGATTGAGTCTTGTGTAGCACTGTTTGAGATATCCTTTTTGAACTGCTGAACTTGAGTTTTACTTGAGGACAAGCAAAAGTTTGAGTTGGGGGTGTTGATGAGTCCAAGATTTGGACTCATTTAGGGCTTTATTTGTATAGGTTTAGTGTTCTCAAATTCTTATTTTGTGCCAATAACTGATGTAAACTCCTTGATTTCCAGGTATTTGGATTGAGAAACAAAGCAAGGACACTAATTTGCAAGAAGTAACGAAACGAGCTGAAAGAAGAAAGAAAAGAGAGCCCGGTGATCACCAAATCCATTTGGCGAGTCGCCAAGTGGCCATTTGACCGCTTAAAGTTCCAGTATGCCAAGCCCTAAAGGAGAAAATCAAGTTGGCGAGAGGAAGGAGCAGTCGGCAGATCGCTGAGTGGTTCCGCAATGCAGTGTTAGATCGCCCAAAGTTACAGACCTGAAGGGTGTTGAAGGCCAAGGCAAGAAGGCGATGGAATGGACCAAAGGGAGGATCGCCGAGTTGATCGACGAGCCTGACTTACTGCGCCGATTGGCCCTTTGTAGCATATTTTTGGCAACTTTAAATTCGTTTTTGAACATTTAGTTTAGTAACTTTGAAACATTTTTGGAAGTTTTCAGTTTGAACTCTGAGTATTGAGAAAAGTTTTCCTTAGGTTTGAAGAATTCAAATTTTCCATTTATGAGAAATTGGAAGTGGGTCTTTGAGATTCTTCAATTTGGACCTTTGTAAAGACGAAATTAATCTTACCTAGTTGATGGAAACTCAATTTGGTAACGATTTTTATCTTTTTATGATGTCTAGCTAAAACCCCAATTCTTGGGGTGTGATTATAGGCTGATTTAGTTTATGGGTTTTGCTAATTGCTAGTCTAAATGTTGTTTAGAAGTGATTTCAATCAGTAATTGTGGTTTAATTTAAAGAATTGTAGCTGCAAATGCAGTTCTACCTTTGTATTTTTTGCTTGCTCGAGAGAGAGGTTTTAAAACCAAGATTATTAATTGATGGTTTGTGGATATTGGGTTGTCATGGGTTCAGCTCGAGAGAGTGAATCCTAAACCCTTTTCTACACATTCAGCTCGAGAGAGTGAATGGACTAAAGCGTATGTTGTTCTTATTTTGCATGCTTGTTAATGTTCGAGAAAAATCAACTTGATGCGGGGTAAATTATTCGAGAGAAAATTTACCTCCTCTATAGTCTAGCTTATTCACTAATTTACAGCTATTTCCTAACAGCTGCAATTCCCCATTTGTCTACATTAGCCTATAATCGAATCACATCCCAAGAACCCGTCTCATAAGTGTTATTTTTGTGTTATTTGATGCTGTTGTAGTTGATAATATAATTAAAACCAAAAACTCATGTTATTTGACATTCGTGTCACTGCTGATTTATCCTATGTTTTTATTTGTAAATGTGTATTCATATGGCTAATTTGAACATATTCACACTTTACTCTTGAATCTTAAACACGTACCACTCCCTGTGGGATTCGACCCCAACTCAATTAGTTCGGTTATTATATTGACTAACGATCGTTGACGCTTAGAATTGGATTAAGTGTCCTTAAAACAACAATCAATTAGCACGAGGAATTAGATCATATCTTACGCATGATAAGAGTAACAAAGAAATTGATTTTTTTCCTAAAACACTTTGTAGCCTCCTTCTCATTAGATGTGGTGCACTTCAGACCCATAAAAATGACTCTACTTAGTGCGGCATTTCAGACATCCTAGGACTATTAACCCTAGAGCTTTGATACCAAATTTGTCATGCGTCGAGGCTACCCCCTGAACGCAAACACGGGACCTAGGATCACGAGTAACCCCAAGCTAACCCTGCTGGTATATCATAAGCATACTTAAAGATAAACTGAAACAATAAACACTATGCGGAAGCTTAATGATAATAAAACTGAAATGATGGGGAATACCCATATACAAATTCTAAATATAAGAAAACTGAGAGTTGAATACAAATGAAAATTCAAACTCTAACACTAAAGTTGAAACTAACTATGTCTGAATAAAGCCTCTACTGACTAGAAATGTTGGGACATGCCCCAGCTAGATCTAGCAAAACTGAAACTAAAGCTAAAAGCAAGAAAGATAATCATGTCACTAGTCCTCGAAAAATGAGGACACACTACTGATGTTGTTGAACTGAAGATTGGTAACCGATCTATGCGTGATCTGACTGTTGGGAACCTGAACCTACATCACGAGAAGATGTAGCGCAGAGTATGCGTCAGTACTTGAAAGGTACTGAACATGTAGGATAGAATAAAGTTGAACAACATAACTGAACAAGCAATAAACCAATGATACAATCTGAGCATGATAAGGATATTGGAAATACTGAACATGGCTAAACTGAATGCAATGACCAAGTTTATAATATGCTGAAACTGAATACTGACTATACTGATAACATGGTCAATGCGATAGAATCTGACTGAACTGTAATGGAGCTACTAACAACCAACATAAAACCACATGAGCTAAATGTGGAGTCTCATGTATACGCCCCATCGAGAGGACCCAATATACGCTGCCAGAGATATAGAGGCATGCTAGCGTGATCACTAAAATGATGCCTACGGAGGGGACTTACTACCTACGGGGCACGTATTTCTGGGACTTGAGGGTGACTGACCCTAGTCCACTCGGTATTAAGCTTCTCCCAATTGATTAAGTAATTAACACTTTATGACTAAAATGTTGTAATACTGGATAGCTCAAAATACTGGCATGCAAACTGAGAATGCAACATTAATATACTGATAATAATTCATTCAAAAACTGAGGCATGCTTATATATAACTGAATTAACTGACCTATCATGTGTAATTCATGAACTAAAAGAACTACATAGATAGTGTTCTCAGTTTATGCATGAATCTGGGTAAAACAATATTACAACATGATAATATGTTTTGGATCATTCCAACAGTTAAAACCCAACAATTTCTAACAATCAAGAAATCCTAGGCCTAGATAACATGAAGGGAATCAAGACTCTGACTGAAATCTAGGGACCTAATGGGTGAAAGGAACCCACTAGTGAAATCCCACATACCTGGTTATGAATTCCACGGAGAAATCTTTCGATTCCGGGGCTGAAACTGATGAAACCTTGTTGTGTTCTTGAACTAGGGTTCTCAACCTCTTTCTCCTCTTACGCTCTAATTTTTCTAAGTTTTGATGAATGATCTGACTTAGGTAAGGTCTAGTTATGTTACTAGGCTAAAACTGACCAAAACCACGTAGTTTAGGGGTTAAATGATGTAGTTTAGATGCCCAACGAATAGAGGAAAAGACAAAAATAACCCTACGTAAAAAACTGGCAGGGCTGACCACGGCCACTTCCACAGATCTTGAAAGGGACCACGGACCGTGGACCAGTCGTTGTCCTTGGCCAGTAGCTAGATGGTTCTGGGTCACCCTACCATGGTCCACTTCAGAGACCGTGTGAAGGATCACGGATTGTAAAGGTCCTCGTGGTCTTTCACTTGGATAAGGGTTGCACTGGACCAACTCTATGGGAGCCACCACGGCTCTTCGTCGGGACCACAGACCGTGAAGGTCCCCGTGGTCCTCACTTGGTTTGGTGGCCTGATGGCTCAGGTCTAGGGGTCTACTGACTAGGCCTCACGGATGCCCCCACGACCAGTCGTCAGGACCACTGACCGTGAAGGTCCCTGTGGTCCTTACTTGGGCGAGGGGCAGTCCCCCTAGAATGGGAGAGACTGAGTCCACGGGCAGGTCAACTGTCCGTGGACCCTATCAAGAACCGTGAACCCTGTCGTGGTTCACTAGTTCAGGTGATTTCTGCTGCACTTTTCTAAGTCTAGTTTCCGAGGTGTTACATTAATAGTTTGCTATGATATACAATTTTCCCAAAAATATATGCAAGGAAAAAATTATTATTGTTAGATAGCAAAATATTTGTCAAACGGGCCTACACGTGTAGTGCACGTGCCCAGAAACTAGTTTGAAAAAATATCTTGAAATTAAAAATATAACACCAAATTCAACAAAAGTCAATTAATTTTGTATTATCTATATCTTGTCTTACATGAGTTTAGTTACGACCCAGATAAGAATAAAATCATGACACATTTAAATTTCCACAATCTATAATATAACAATTTTTATGCTATAAGTGGTCTTCTATGTGCAATGTTTTTTTACTAAAACCCCTCAAATAGTTTCTTACTTTGTTCATCCAAATTTCAAATTTACAATTTACAAAAGGTTGTCACAAATATTTTTTCATATAAGCACTTTGATTTACCCCTATATATGTATGTATCTCGCTCTTAATAAGACTTTTTCTACTGTTATCTAAGGATTTGTTTGTTCAGTATTGATATTCATCAAGCTTGTCAAAACCGAATCTGCAATGACAAACTATATTTTCATATAAGCGCTTTGATTTACCCCTATATATATATGTATCTCAGTCTTAATAAGCCTTTTACCACTGTTCTCTATGGATTTATTTGTTCAGTAGTGATATCCATCAAACTCGTCAAAACTGAATCTTCAATGACAAACTATTGTTTGTTCAGTATTGATATTCAATAGTTTTGATGCACGTGTGTTGCACGTGAATATCAATCCATGTACTACACCATTTTTAAAAATAATGTCAATATTATTAAATAAAAAAATTAAATAGATAGTTATCAATAGAATGATGAAGTATAAGTTTCTATGAATAGTGGATGTAAACTTTCTTATGATTACTACTGAAAGTTGTCATATCAACATCCGAAAAATACATATAATTATTTATAATATAAATCTAGATATAGATAAGGTGATCAGACACTTCTCTTTGACCTCCAATTAAATTCCTACTTTTAAAAAAATAAAATTAATTGTAATACGTAAAAATAAAAAAGTCACTCTTAAAATCTCTTATTTACCCCTGTTAAATATGTTTTCTCCTCCCTCCCCTATAGTGCATTACTTAGTTATAATATAATTATTGTATTGTTGGAGTTCTTACGTTTAATATAATCACGGCACGTGCGTTGCACATGTGTATCATATAATATACTATACAATGTTGTAAAATATAATTAATATTACTAAATTAATTTTTTTAGAAAATAATTATAATTGAAAAAACATTGGATAAGTGCTTTTAAATGATTAATACACATTGTCATAGAGCTAATTGTTTTTTAGACCAAATTGACCAGATATCATTGAAACATTTCAAAATACATTTAAATTTTAAGTACGGGAGAAAGTGACATTTCTTTAGTACTATTGTTTTTTACTTTACTCAATTTTGTAAACATATTTAAACAACAAAATAGAAAAAAAATATCAATATAGAAAGGTCACCAATGTAACACCCCGAAAATTCTACCTCAAATCAGACCTTGCAATTTTTTTGCAGGTTGGTGCCATGAAAGGCATCTACCACCCGTAGAGGTATCTACGGACCTTAGGTGGGTATGTGGAACCATGCTCTTGAAAATTGGTTTTCAAGTCTAAAGTTCACAAGACAACCTACGAGTCGTAGAAACATCTACGATCTGTAGAAGGGCCTTGCGGAAACCAAGTCTGAAACACTCCCAGGAAACTTTCTACGGATGAGTATGACGACCCGTCAAAATTCTTATGGACTATAGAAAGGCTCATATCATAACTGATGGGTGAGCCTTCATCCCTATATTCACTCGGTGCTAAGTAGTAATTCTCCCAACTGAATGTAAACTAATAAACTGTACAATGCTAATATATACTGAATTTAACTTATGACTGAATAGCTCATACAACAAAAGATTTGATACTACATTGGTAGACACTTTATCTGAAAAAATAGTACATCATGAAACTAATAACCTGAGATATGCATTCTAAAAAAATATAATTTTAAATCATGGAAAAATTATATTCTTAGGGTTCATGAAAATATTATTTAGAAGGACTGAATTTATGATGAAGATCATGCATTCATAAGAACCATAATTTTTATATAAATCATTATCTGGAAAATTGGGTCTTCTTTGGGACTCAATGGGTAACAGGATATCCATTTATGAAATCTCACATACCTGGAAAGAAGAGTACCCTAGCTTGAATCTTTAACTAGATCTTGAAAACGAAGAACCCAATCCTTGCTTGAGAAGAATGAGTTGTGCTTGTGTTATTTTCTTGATTTAGATGTTAATAATGATAAAATAGAGATTATTAGGCTCAAAAAGTTTATTGTAATTGTTATTGTATTTAACAAAAAATGAGATTTATTTTACCAACTGGTCATTGTTTTGTTGGGTTAGAAAGAAATTTCTTAATTTTGACGTTAATTTTAAGAGTAATTAAAATAAAAAGATATAAAAATGATGCTAGAATTTTATATTGTATCCTAGAACTTTAGATTTATTTTACTTTATTTGATTTTATTTATAATGGACAAATATTTTTTTAACGTTAGATGAAAATTTAGGCCCATTAAAAACATTTGTTTTGATTAAGAATACAATTGCACATCTTTTTTGAGACACTTAAAAAGAAGCTCAAGGATATGGTGACGCACCTTGTCCAAAATATAATTAACTCTCATTAATTTAAAATAAGACTTGTAGATTAAAGTTATTAGGTTCGATTGACAATACATATGGACCACCAAAAGTCCTAAATTGAAAAGTTGATGGATAAGATGGGAAGAGTTTTAGATAGATAAGCCAATCATGTGGGTGGAAAGAGTGTTAAAGTTCAAGAGATCGAGAATCCGGTGAGGCAAGCACAACTTTTCAAGGAGATGCTAGAGTCTCTTGATGGAAAAATCTTGTGAAGCAAGCACCGCTTGTCAAGGAGATGTTAGTTTCTTTTGATAAAATGATTCCACTTGATCGTTCGAAAGAGTTCATTGAAGGGACCATAAAAGAAAATTATGAAGTTTCCACCAAGTCTTCTCATATGTATGCCAAGTTGTACACTGCAAGAATTGATCTATCACATTCACCTATTATTAGTTGTTAAATAGAGGAGTTGTGATAAGAACAGACTTCCCTCCAGTCAATCATATTTAAGTGATATGACATATAGGGTTTTAGTGAACTGAGCTTGTCATTTTGACACATGACATAATTCTATTAACTTCTTTGTTTGACTTGACATGCCATGTCATTCGATACATGACATCAAATTGGGTTCTCTAGGATGAAAGAAATTGAGCTTAGCAAACTAGACTCATCTATCATAGCTCTAATCAACTAATTTGGACTTTAATTAAATCCATATTTGTTGGACTTAAATATTTAATCCAATTATAATGATTCATAATATTTATTTGAACTAATATATCCATAAATTTAATATAATCTGAATCATTTATAAATTTATATTTAATAAACTTTAAATGATTATGCCATATTATATGTTTTCACAAATTAAAAGTTCTTCTCAATATAATTTCTATACCCAACTTAATGTATATACCCGACCCAACTAACCCATTAAATCCATTTCCTAATACCATTTCCCTAGTCACTCTTTCAGCTCAAACATACACAGCTTGAAGACAACTTGAATGTTGTTACTTGTTTTCGTCCATATCTTATGTCCCGATTACTTTCCTTTTTAGTCCGTCTGAAGAAGAATGATATATTTATATATTAAGTAACAATTTAATTTTAAAATATTCATTTTATCCTTAATGAAATGACTTGTAGTCACACAAATATCTATCACTTATTTTAGACCACAAATTTCAAAAGGCTTTTTTTCTTTCTTAAACTCTATGTCGAGTCAAACTAACTCATATAAAATGGAACGGAGGTAATATATATTTTTATGAATGAAGTGGTAAGGGTTTGTTAAACAAAATGGTTTATTTATTTGTTTTCTAAACAGCGTTTGGCTCATGCATGCTGTTATTAGAAGAGTACAGGCTAATAGAATATTTTCCACCAAATAAAAATGAGAACCTTTAACTCCACATCTATTGTTGGAATTTCCACAGCCCACAGGGTTACACAATGGAATATATTAGGGGCAATCTCTCGAGTGACAAGAAAATTTACGTTTTTCTTTCATTTACAACTGATTCTACATATGGGTATATTCATCCAAAAATGAGTCCGGCTCTAAAATGGTTACTTTTTGGGCATTACATATCAAAAGGACCTTCCTTAAAATACAAATCAAAATGGACACTTCGTCCATTTGTGGGTGAATTGTGACATACTAACTTAACTTCATCAATTCACTCTAAAGTCAAAAAAAAAAAAAAAAAAGATCTCTTCTGATATGTAGTGCCCAATGAATGTCCATTTTGTGGTCGGACTCCCAAAAATTGTATAGTAGATAAGAAAGTTCATCTTGAAATTCCATATAATTAAGACAAGAATATTCATGGTGGATTTTTCCAAAGATATCCTCCAATTTCTTGAACCAAAATATTCGTACAAATTAAATCAAACTTTATCTTATTCCATACATATTATATATATTGATTAATGAAGTGGCAAGGGTTTGTTAAACCGCTACTTACACAAGATGGTTTAATTATTTAGTCTGCTTTATAAACAACGTTTGGCTCATGCTAAACCGCCCAACTTTAATTTTTTTTTTGAAACCATAGGATAAATTATAGCTACTGGCACAGTTTTTACCCTTTACCCTTTGGGTGATTACTTTGTGCGCACCGATAGTAGTAGTGCTAGAAATTCACTTAAGAGGTATAAAAATATAAAGAAATAAAATCGTGTAGAAGGCAAGGATTGTCACTACATAATATATATACATAAAAAAAATATTATTCTAGCTACAACTATCACTACTCTTCGCCTCGCGTTTATCGGCTAATTCTTCCGATTAAAAAAGAAGCTATCACTGCTCCAAGTATACCACCAGTGGCTTTAAATAGCTACGGGGCAGCTCAGTTGCATGATGGTATATATCTCACCAATTATTCTAACCGACGCCAAATGCGCATCGCTTATGTATGTATGTGTTGTATTCTTAATGTAATAACAGCACCCCTTGTCGTATATATATCACTATAACTCTATAATATAATATATAATGTACATACATATACTAACACTACTACAAAGGAAAAATTATTTAGTAATGGAAAATTTGGCCGTTAAAAGTCCAAATCCTATCGCTAAATGTTAACAATCGTTAAAAGCCATAACGTTAAAATTTATCGACTGGATTTCAATTGTGTTGAAAGTATGGTTATATGTCCTTTTTAAATGTTAACAATCGTTAAAAGCCATAACGGCCAGATATTCACTCTGTACACATACTAATTTAACTATCAAAACTATTTTCGTTTATGGTATGTTAATAGTTTCAACACCAATACAATTAACGACCAAGTCGTCAGTCGTTAATGGTCATTTCAATATTTGATAAGCCAACTATAAAAGAGTTCCAAATATCCCATTTTCATTTGTTATTGTACGAAGATTTATACTAGAGATAATATTAATTGTTTCATACAGAGAAACACTCGAAAATATATTAAATATATTATCTTATATGAGTTTAGTTACGACCCATATAAGAACGAAATCATGACACATTTAAATTACCACAATCTATAATATAACAGTTTTTATGCTATAAGTGATCTTATATGTGCAATGTTTTTTACTAAAACCCCTCAAATAGTTTCTTAATTTGTTCATCCAAATTTCAAATTTACAATTTACAGAAGGTTGTTACAAATATTTTTTCATATAAGCGCTTTGATTTACCCCATATATGTATGTATCTCGCTCTTATTAAGACTTTTACTACTGTTATCTAAGGATTTGTTTGTTCAGTATTGATATTCATCAAGCTTGTCAAAGCTGAATCTGCAATGACAAACTATATTTTCACATAAGCACTTTGATTTGCCCCTATATATATGTATCTCAGTCTTAATAAGCCTTTTACCATTGTTCTCTAAGGATTTGTTTGTTCAGTATTGATATCCATCAAACTTGTCAAAACTGAATCTTCAATGACAAACTAATTTTTCATATAAGCTCTTTCATTTTCATATATATATATATATATATATATATATATATATATATATATAA
>JAJOOR010011079.1:0-24728 GCA_036250505.1 Solanum acaule
GTTCAAGCACATTCATGTTTAATTACTTTATTGGTAACTTTGATATTTATGAAAATGATCAACCAAGTTAATCTGAATATGGACTATTCAGTTTTTTCAAGTATAGGCGTAGATGTTGTATAACTGTGTGCACTAATTTGCAGACATACTGCCAACTTGTTTTTCTAATACTTAAATTGGCTGCCTTGCAGATTTCAGGGTTGGAAATCAGAGAAAAACTTTGAAGGAAATTTTCATGCTAAGGATGGAGTGCACCGAAGTAAAGTTGTAATAGCTTCCAACGAATTAAATAAAGGCTTGGAACCTGGTAAATGGAGGGCCAAAAGCATAATTCAAGCCGTAAAATCCAGTTTAAGTGGTTTTGTGGAAGAAAGCTTGGGATCCAACAAGAACATACTTCATCCTCAAGGACCTTTTCTTCAAAAGTGGAACAAAATATTTGTATTATCGTGTGTAATTGCAATCTCCTTGGATCCTTTGTTCCTTTACATTCCATTGATTGATAATGACAACAAATGTCTGGGGTTAGACAGAACATTAGAGGTTACAGCCAGTGTTTTGCGTTCTTTTACTGATATATTTTACTTTCTTCATATTGCCCTTCAATTTCGAACTGGTTTCATTGCTCCTTCTTCACGTGTATTTGGAAGAGGTGTTTTAGTTGAAGATGCTTGGGAGATAGCAAAGAGATACTTGTCCACGTACTTCTTGATTGATATTCTTGCAGTTCTACCACTACCACAGGTGCAACTTACTTCCCTCAAAATGTTTCTTTGGTTTGATTGAATTAAGTCTTATTCCATTGCAATAACACATGGTTGGTAGATCTTGTGAAAAAATTATTCTTGTTCAAGGAGACGACGTGTGTTTGTCACAGATATTAGATTTACATGATATGGAGCATTCTTGCATTGCACGTTGGTTTTTACCTACTCTCTATGTAAATAGAAGTGTATGTTCAGTTGTTTACTCTTATCCTTCTATGTATTTTCAGGTTGTAATTTTAATTATTATCCCTAAGTTGCGGGGTGCAAGATCTTTGAATACCAAGAATTTGCTGAAGTCTGTTGTCTTTTTCCAATATATTCCGAGGGTCCTTCGAGTTTATCCTTTATATAAGGAAGTCACAAGAACATCTGGCATACTCACTGAAACAGCATGGGCTGGAGCTGCTTTCAATCTCTTCCTTTATATGCTTGCCAGCCATGTAAGTTTGCAACAAGCTTGAGTTACAATTCTGATGGATATGCTATATACTCTATTGTTCAATTTTGTGCTACCCGAAGTTACCTATGGATGATTCTATTTGCATTTAAAATTTTGTCATGTCTGTACCAATTGGTAACCTAGAATTAAATTTGTAGATTTTCAGCCATATTAAAGTTTTTCCTGGCATACAAGCTTATGCTTTACCAGCAGATATCATTAGTATGCTGAAATAGTTACATCATTCTCTATTATATACTTTTGTGGACTCATTAGACTGAGGTTTGAGTGACTTCCTGCTCTTTAGGTACTTGGAGCCTTTTGGTATCTGTTTTCTATAGAACGTGAAACTACTTGCTGGAAACAAGCTTGTGCAAATTCCTCTGCCTGTCGTCATGCCTCGTTGTATTGTGATGATGATCATACAGGATTTAAAACGTTGCTGAATATTTCCTGCCCTATAGAGACACCAAACACAACACTCTTTGATTTTGGGATGTTCCTTGACGCTCTCCAATCAGATGTTGTAGGATCAATGAATTTTCCACAGAAGTTCTTTTATTGTTTCTGGTGGGGTTTACAAAACTTAAGGTATGCGTGCACTCTGTGCTTGGTTTTTTTTTTTTTTTTTGCATATTCAAAAGAATGTTTATTAGATCTTTATAATAAGTGTCATTCTGTTTAACCACATTTGCATGTATATGTAGTGGTCATTAACCATCTTTTTAAAGATCAAGAAGGAATAGAAAGAAACTCAATTTTAGAATAGTTTGTGGCTTACATTTGATATGCGTAGCTTGAGCATATTAGACTTAGTGACGCTGGAACACTGGGTTTTTATTGATTTTATAATGTCTGAAATTTGTGACCATCTCATCTAATTGCTCAAACAGTTTGCAAGAGTATATTGTTATCTATTAATTTAGCTTTGCAATGCGTCATGTCAAGTGTAGCCTAATTCATTGTGTTTTTTGTAGTTAGCACGTGAAAGAATTTAGGTTCACAATACGTCATGTCCGTTGATATTTTTGGTTCGGTTTTCCTGCTTGAATCTAATTTTTAAGCTTAGGAAACTGATGAATTCTTTCCTCTCAAATAAATTGGGTTAATAAAAGGAATTAGGCCAAATCAACAAATAATTTTATAGAACTGTTTAAAACACTAAACAAATAAGAGCACCAAAGACTCGTATTCCAACATAGACAAAAAATACTAGGTGATTTCTTCTCATCTAGCCAAGCATGTAATCTGTTTTGGTGGGAGGTAGCAAGTACCTTGTAGTTTGTAGATAGTCGAGGCATGCACCTGTGAACTCCTGTTAGAATTCTGAGTTGTCTTAAAAACTTCAGTTTCATTTGAGTTTTCTGTCTGTAGTTTTTCTAACCTAACTTTGATCCTTTATGTTGCAGTTCCCTTGGTCAAAACCTCCAAACAAGTACCTACGTATGGGAAATTTGCTTTGCAGTTTTCATTTCCATCTCCGGCCTGGTGCTATTTGCCTTTCTCATTGGAAATATGCAGGTAGCATTGTGGCTTTCCTTTTTATGTTCACTGTTATGGAAATTCTTAAATGGCATTTGACACACTTGACAATACACGTACGAGCCATGAAAATAAAAGCTTTCAAAGATTCTATCAAGAAAATAGAACTTGTATTGCAGAGTTCTCATTCTGGTGTATGACACCTCCTTTGTCTGTGATGTTGCAACCTCTTTAATTTAGTCTACTATATCAATTTATTTGCTGTAAAAAAAATTGGTACGTCTTATGTGAGTGAAACAATCCCAGGCTCTAATCAGCCGAATACTTGTTTGTGATAGACATGTCTGCAGTCCTCAACAATGAGACTAGAGGAGATGAGGGTGAAAAGGCGAGATGCAGAACAGTGGATGTCACATCGGTTACTCCCTGAGAACCTCAGAGAGCGAATTAGGCGCTATGAGCAATATAAGTGGCAAGAAACAAGGGGTGTTGAGGAAGAAAATCTGATTCACAACCTTCCCAAAGATCTCAGAAGAGATATAAAGCGCCATCTTTGTTTAGCTTTACTCATGAGAGTAAGTGTTGTTACTGTTGCTCTTTGACTGTGATTCACCCTTATTTCGCGAATACAGATGTGATTTATCCCTCTCTAATGGTTGGCATCATAACTAAGATGAACCTTTTGCTTTATATACAAGTGAGATTTTCCGAGAGTAATATAGTAAAACATCTCTCTATCAGTTCCTGATTTTGATTATGCATGAATATTTTAAGGTGCCAATGTTTGAAAAAATGGATGAACAACTCTTGGATGCATTATGTGACCGACTCAAGCCAGTGCTCTACACCGAAGACAGCTTCATTGTTCGTGAAGGTGACCCAGTTAATGAGATGCTGTTTGTAATGAGGGGCAAACTACAGTCTGTAACCACTAATGGAGGGAGGACAGGTTTTTTCAACTCCGAGTATCTAAAAGCTGGTGATTTTTGTGGAGAGGAGCTACTTACTTGGGCTCTTGATCCTCATTCATCAACTAACTTACCTATCTCAACCAGAACTGCACAAGCACTCTCAGAAGTTGAAGCATTTGCTTTAGTGGCTGATGATTTGAAGTTTGTGGCCTCTCAGTTTCGAAGACTTCACAGTAAGCAGCTCCGTCATACTTTCAGGTTTTACTCAGGTCATTGGAGAACTTGGGCAGCTTGCTTTTTACAAGCAGCATGGCGCAATTATTGCAGGAAGAAGGTAGAAGAGTCTCTTCGTGTAGAAGAAAGCAGGTTGCAAGATGCATTAGCAAAGGAAGGTTCCAGTTCACCAAGTTTTGGTGCTACCATCTATGCATCAAGATTTGCTGCTAATGCACTTCGCGCTCTGCGACGCAATAAAGCAAATAAAGCAAGAGTGCCAGACAGGATAACACCCCTTCTGCTTCAGAAACCAACAGAGCCAGATTTTACTGCTGAAGATAAATAACTGCCATTAGTCAATGTAATGTGTGATCAATGATTGAGTTGCATTTTTGGCCATGTTTGCTGTGTATAATACACTTATAGGAGATTTCTTCATGCCTAAAGGCTTGTTGGAATAAAAGCAATGGTATTTGTACAAAAGAAATGATGCTTCTACCCTTTTACCAAATTATTATAGAATCCACAACAATGACTACACCTCAAATACCAACCAATTGAGATCAAACCACACAACCTCAAGATCCATTTGGACCAATTTTATTCTGGTGCATGTCTCCATGTATTCACTGTTGTAAGATTTCCTTAACATTGATTAATTTCACGTTGATTGTTATCATCAACTTACTGCAATCCCCCTCCTTTATCATCCATTGTGACTGCTAGGTGCGGAGGTACACTTGAACTGGGTTACCAATGCTACGACTTGGAAGAAGCCATTTAACTTAAGCCCCAGATCATCGGAGTGAACAAGATTTATAAACTCTTTATTGGACATTACAATGGATTTGTCTCTTCATAAATGAGCAATTGGTTATGGTTGTTTCTCTTGGACAACGGCAATGTAAGCCAGCTTTCATGCACCTAGACTATTTCACTAGGTATCAAGTAACTCATATGCTAGCCCATCAAAATCAAGGCTGATGGAAGAAATCACCTAGAATTTTATTCTCTGCTAAAATGAGAACCATGGTCTAATATTGTTCTTCTACTGTTAAAACAATACAATTGTGAAATACTAATTGTTTGGTTTCACTGAATATTGATGTATGTACATAGCAGAAGAAACGGTCATGGTGGAGCAGAAGATGTACAAGAGTAGGGAGAACATATAAGCAGCTGGTCATACGGTCGAACCAACTAAAAGTCGTGGCTGGATAAAGCAAGAGGCTTAAATTCTGCATCTGACTTCGTGGAGTGATTGCTCAATATTCTGTGTAAGAAAGAGACAGCTTCCACAATGCATTTACCCTTGTTCAACATGATACAACTTGTCCTGCAAAAAGAAAACAGATTAAACATAGTCGTGCTGTTGAAGAACATTGTCAGGTAAAAGGTCGAGTTTCTACTACAGTTCTAATACGAGTTTAAAACAGCAAGTATTTGAGATGGTTTGGAAGGGTTAGGCGGGAAAGAATATTTGAGGATAAATGGTTAGACAAGGGCTTTATTTCTTTGTCAACACTGGATGAAGTTCATCGTTTTAGAAGATAATTTAATGATTGGGAGGTGGATGAAATCAGTGAATTATTTAATTATTGAAGCCCATTAAACTGGATGATAACAGCAAGAATAGGATGATTTGGTTAGCTGATAAAGCGGTGTACTCTCTGAGAAAGTTGTTACATGAGGTTACAGAAGCAAGCTGGAAACTGG
The DNA here is from genome assembly GCA_036250505.1 of Solanum acaule. NCBI lineage: Eukaryota > Viridiplantae > Streptophyta > Magnoliopsida > Solanales > Solanaceae > Solanum > Solanum acaule. Next base: position 5,532 of record JAJOOR010011079.1, read on the forward strand.
GAGGTTGATTGGCCATGGAAAATAAAGCCCCTCCAAAGGTTTCTTGTTTTAGGTGGGTGACTGCCAAGAGTGCTTGTTTAACACAAGACACCATACAGAGGAGGGGTACTTCAATGTATAGCAGATGCTTTTTATGTGAGAAAGCAGGAAACACCACTAATCATCTACTGATGCATTGTGATTCAACCTGGCAAGTTTGGACATAATTTCTGTGTGTTTTTGGTGTGCAGTGGGTGATGCCAAAGGATGTTAAGAGCGTCATGCCAAGTCGGCAGGGAGAGAGAATTCAGAACCAGTTGAAGCAGATATGGAGGACTGTCCCATAGTGTATCATGTGGAATATTTGGCTGGAAAGAAAACAGAGATGTTTTGAAGAGAAGAAACAACATCGGTACTGGAATCTAATTGCATCTGCCGTCTGTTTTGTGGTGCAGGAAACACAGGATAGAGAATATGGAACATCTTTTTGAGCTTTGAACTCCATGATGTAATGCAGTCATTGTAATACTTTTTTTGTACTCTTCTGCAGTACCTTCTTGGTACTAGCTTTTAGTGAAACTATCTTATAAAAAATACCACTCTTTGACTGATTTGAAGGAAAGATATCTTTCTTGATTGCATATGAGCTAGTAAGTCCTACTCAACACCAGTCCCATATCTCATGCCACAAACTAAAAGGGGCAGTCCTTCCAAGTACCAGTTTAAGAAACGAATACCAAGTTCAACAGAAATGGAAGAGTTACTCTTACAAAGTTGGGCATAATACCTCCATAATTATTTCCATCGTCCAATTAATTTGACTTTTAATTGTCAAATTATTCATGGTTCCTCAAATGAAGAAGGGGCACCTTGTTACATCATCTAGTTCTCTTTGTACTTGGTTTTCTTTAGAGCTTTATCCATTATTGACAAATGACAAGTATAATGATATATCCATGCATTAACAAGTTTCTACACCTCAAAACTAGTTAAACTTATGCATATGTGCTGAGAGAATTTCAGTTTTTTCAGAAATAACTGATCCAGAAAAAGAGCATTCAAGTGTTTGACTTGATAACTTGTCACGTTTTAATGTTAGAAGTTGCAACACATTTTAATTTAAGTATATTTAGCATTTGGTTCAAACAAATTAATGAATAATATATTCCTCACTAATAGTTTTTAACCTTGTTCTTACTCAGGGAAGTGCAACAAAATATCACAAAAATAAAGAACCAGCCACACTATAACCTCCACTACTCCCTACTCAATTCCTAAAACCTCAAAAGGAAAGATAGGAATCAAAATACCCCCACCCACCCACACAGATATAGACACAAACACATACTGGCAACGAGATTACTGACCTCATTCCTTCTGCCACATCAGTAAGCTCAGCTCTAGTAGGCACTCCAGATCTGACGAGCGACTCCAGGACCTGTGTTGCCCAAATGACAGGAACATGAGCAGCTGTGCAGACAGAGATTATCTCGTTCTGTATATATGCCATGTTTTCCCATCCACACTCTACAGCAAGATCTCCTCTGGCAATCATAATGCCCAAAGGATTTGGCATTTTCATTGCCTCCAGTAGTAGGAGCGGCAATTTCTCAAATCCTTCTTTTGTCTCGATCTTTAAAGAAATCCCCAAGTCCCTTCTTTTCCGCTTCTCAAGTTCTTGGCGCAACAGTAGAATGTCACGGACATCTCGGACAAATGATACACCCACCATGTCTGCATGGTTGGCCACAAAGTCAAGATCTATAAGGTCCTTTGAAGTGAGACCTTCATACCGAATATTGCTCCGCGGAATATTTATGGACTTCTCTGATCCAAGTTTACTACCCCTGGAACCTGCATGGGTGATTGACACAAGAATTTCCGAAGTGCTAGTTGCTTTAATAATACCCCATATCTTCCCATCATCAAAAGCAATAGGTTCTCCAAGCTTCACTGAATCAAAAACATATTCAGATGAGCAGGCTATCCTGTGCGCACCAGTGGAAGAAGTCAAATTGTTTTCTTCATTTTGACCATCTCGTGATATACTCAGCAAGTCATCAACCCTTAATTTGATAAATTGCTTGAGAGGAGGAATATTTACTACATGTCCAGCTGTTAATTTCCTTCTCTTGTCCTTGATAAACAACTTTGCACCTGACTTGACATAAGCAGTCTTACTGCACTCAGCCATATATCCGACGCCTGAGAAAATAGGATACCTGCTTATGATCTTAAGTGTCCTTTGTTTTCCACGAGCATCAAATAATGTCACAACATCATCAACCTGGAGCTTACTAAGAAGTTCTTCACCGTCCACATGTAGAATAGCATCAGGGGATACATGAGCAGGTGGAGAACCAGCTCCTGGGTTTGAGAGCCAAACTAGGGCGGGATATATCACTTGCCCATAAGCATTCTTCTTGGGAGATATTTTCAACACACATGGACCAGCCTGCAGTTTTCCAGTTCGAAGCTTGGGCCCAGCTAAGTCCATGAGAATTCGACAAGGCTTTTCAAGAATTTGAGAGGTTCTTTTCACCCTTCTGATAATCTCACTCCAAATTTCAGGGCTACCATGAGCACAATTGATACGAACAATGGTAGTTCCAGCATTTAGAAGATCTTTCATTAGTGTTTCACTTTCTATAGCTTCTTCGCCCACTGTTACCATGATATGGGTGTTTCTCTTCTCTGGCAATCTGCCCAATAACAGGTCCGCAGTATGGGATGCCCTCCTCCTTAGTGTATTAATAGAAAATTCCCCCTTCATTTGTTTGTCCAGACTTTTTGTTGAAGAGATTCCTTCACTATAAGAGATAGTATGACTTGAAGAATCATATTTTACGTTATCTAACAGTCGGATGCCTGCAGAAAGACTTGCTAGAACATGTTGATTTATTGTGTCTAAATTCAGGAAACAAATGGAAGAAAGTTCTTCTTTAAGCTGCTCTATGTTGAGGCTTTTCAAGGCCAAATAATGAATCAGGTTTGTCGCATTGACCAAGTAATTTCTGTCATTCATGGAACCTCAAGTTAGTTGCAGGTAAGATGATCAAGCAGGGAGAAAATAGCAATAGAGTTGCTGTTGGAAAAGCTGAATATATAGTAGGTACTTTAATCACATTATGCATAATGCTTCAAGTTTATTTAGAACACTCAAGATACAATAAATGAAAGCACCTAAAAAAACCAAACAACCTCAATGATAAAAAGGAAAAGACAAGATTGATTGTTCGTACTATACTGGCTAAATTTTCCATGCGGGCAATGTTCTCACAATAACCCTCCCATTAGTTCTTTTAAACACATCCTTTCTACACGTTCCAATTTACATTGTTATTTCTTGTCTTAAACTTTATCTGCTGGTATTTCTCCTTTGGCAGCCTCAGAGATGAAAAAAAGTGAGGAAAAACAGGACTTTATCATCTTGCAATATAAATGTACATACATTTTATCACCTTCACTGAAAAGGAAAATATTAAAGAAAACATACTTGTGGGACATTTTAAGTTTGGAAGCGTTCCATTGTTCCATTGCCAGTACATGCAAATGAACTGCCATCAGCTTAGCAAGTAGGCCATCTTCTTTACCATTGATCTCATAACTTCTAAGAATACCTTCACCACATGGCAACAAGGAAAAAGTTGGTCCCATCTCTGGTGCACAAGAACTCCCATCTTCTTTCTGACCAACGATGACCGGATAATCAATATAGTAATCTGAGCCTTCTTTTTCAGCATCATCCTTTTCATTTGGAATAGCAAAGACAATGTTCTTTCTAGGAAGGTTTCCATTATTACTGGCTATAAATTGGACAATATGTTCCCTAAAGCCAGGAATTTTGAAAAAAGGTTGTGGAATTGAGTACTTCCTGGACAGGTTGGAAGATCTAACAACCAAGAATGAAGCAATTTGAAAGCCCTGCAGAAAGGAATGTTCAGCAATGTTACAAAAGAGTGAAACTAGGATATAACAACAAATAATTAGGGACTGTGAAAAGCATAGCCCCAAAGATACCAAAGGAGAGTGATAACCTTTAGCTAGCAGAGGTTAGCACAAGGTACGCAAACTCCAACACAAGTTCATTTTCTGATACTTAATTGAACTAAATTGTGCTATATGAGTATCCTTGTCAAAAGAAGATTACTTACATTATTTGACAGTGCAGATTGATTGGTGAATATGACAACAGAAGCTACACCACCCAACATCTAGAGACAGACGTTGATAAAGTTCACAGGCAGAGGACAATTGAAAATCTGCAGAGTGCAAGCAAAGCATTTCAGACTTGAAGTCTCGCAGGCATGTTTAACAATTGTTTTTGCTATAGAGGAACCAGAAAATAACACAATATCTAAGCTTTAATGCTCCATATGAATGCAAATGATTTGAAGACATCTATTTACACACACAAATTGTACAAGTAAACACAAATAGAAACTCTCCTTGTTAACACCAAATCATTTTTGTGACCATTTTCAAATTAGAACTCATTTTCTATTTAGGTGTCATCGTTTGAAATCTTCTATGCTTATAGCCAATCAGCTGCTATAGATGCATTCTAAATAAAGGATAACAACACCAACTTGAAACTCTATTTGATTCGATTGAAGTCTTAACACATAAGTCCGAGGAAAAGAAACAAAAACACTATACCCTAACTTGCTCTAGGTTCAATAGAGCTTGATAGCATAATCTTGAGTCCATTTTTCCCAACAAAGTACAGAATTCTGAGAAATCACTACTGTTTCTACCTATTATAGTACCAATTTCGTACATAGATTAACACATGCTAAGAAAGAAGAAGAAAAGAAAGAAAAAAAATTGTGATTCAAATGATTTTTTTGTATAAAGCTCGAAAAAGAGAAAAGGGTATAGAAAGATGGAGAGAAATTACCTGGGAAGGGATTGACAATTACTGGAAAAATGAATGGGAAAGTAAGGAGAGAAAAGGGTAATAAGGAGTGTGGAGGGCGCGTGCCAGATTCAGTGTAGGGATGAAGATTCTTCAGCCCTATCATTTCCTGTACGGCATCAACATGTGCCACAAATTGTTAGGTGGAATTAGATTGTAGCAATTGTTACAATTGTAATTTGCAAACCTAATGTATCCAAAAAAAAAAAAAAAACTAATGGAAAAGCCTCAAATATATCACCAAATTTTGAGAAAAGAGTGAGCTCATTATTTCACAAAAGTGTTCATTTATGCCATTATATTTTAACGAAAAATATATCCAATTTTGACATACTACTTTGTATACGTGGCCAAATATGATAGGAGCATATCACTAATTATAAGAAAAATACAAAATTCATATAATTTTAATTTTTTGTAAAAATAGACCCAAAATAAACCTACATCCCTTTTAACCCAAAACCAACCATTATCTTCTTCTCAAAGACCCACATTTGAGTGAGGGGTGGACATGCATCCATTAACTTCGAAAAAAATTATGTGTACAACCAAATAAGGATCATATAATTAATTGTGCATCTTGAGACACGAAAAAAACTGAGTTGGTGCATTGGTCCAACACTTCTCACTGTGCTTCTTTGCAAGCAAGTGTTTGCTTCTGTTCACGGACGAGAAATTAAAAGACAGAATATATATATATATAAAAGGAGAATTCAAGGGTAAGTACGACATGAAATTGATAGACTTTAGGACTTCAAGTCCAGGTACAATATTATACAAAGTACAAACAAAGCCATAATGGACACAAAGCAAGAAACTTATAAAGGGAAAGAAAATGAACTGTCAAAGTGGTGAACTATAAATACTATTTCCATCTCTGGTGCCTAAAGATTTCTTCAACTCAACTATAATGATGCTTATGTTGTCTGTACTGCCCCGTAAAATCGCTAATTCTGCGAGTAAGGCTGCTGCCTTTGCTGCAACATTTTCTTTCATGACCTTATTTTGAGAATGCTCACTTCCATTTTTGCACCTTCTAATCTGACCATTTAAGCATCTTCTTGTAAAATCACAAGCAACATCATTAGGAATAACATCCCACAGACCATCACTGGCAAGTATTAAGAACTCATCTCCATCATTTCTTTTGATCACTGTGACTTCTGGCTCTGGTATTACATACGGTTTTAGGTAGTTATCCCCTGCATCAACTCTTTTGTCAAATTGAATATTCAAGAAAGAAATTATATATGTAAGCTTACGGTCTTCGTTTCTGGTGTGTCCTAGACAGAAATCAGGATACATGATCATTTAATTTTGATTTGATACGAAACATAATCTGGACGTACCTATGGATCTTGAAGTAGCCAGTACTCCTAACACTCGATGCCCATTCCAATTGATGACCCTCCCCCCTGACTTCTCAATTCTCTCCAGTTCATCAGGTTTGTCCGGCTGTGTACAGGAACGTCAATTTACAAAATTACAACCAAATAAAGAATTACTCCATTCATTTCATATAAATGCACCTATAGACGGACAAAAGTTCAGGTTTTAGTTGTTCTCTTTTCAAATTGTTTATATTACTTGTATTTTTAATTCGCTAAAGAAGAATGTTTCTCAACACTTTTGTAGTAACTCTTTAATTCTAACTTTCCAGGTCCACAAAATCAAAGGACATTTTTGAAGTAAATTTCCAAATTACTCGTATTAGATACCTAAGTTGTTACAAGAGTTTTAAAAAGCAAGATTCCAAATTTTTGAAATACCTTATGATCATTAGACAAGGCTAATGCAACTCCATCTCGTGAAAGCACAGCTCTAGAATCCCCACAATTGGCAACTATTACCTCTTCCTTCCCCACAACCGCCACGACTGCTGTTGATCCAATTGTCGCCACTTCCGCCCCATTAATCCTGTTCACCTCTTCATCCATCTTATAAAAACTCGTCGTCATCACTTTCGCCCAATTTATTTCTTCTAACTTCCCATCTTCTTCAAGAATTACTTCTGTCAGTAACTTGTGCAACAAGTCACGGCAGGCATGAGCTACACATGACCCTCCATGTCCATCATAAACACCGAAAAAATCATAATTCGTCAATAAATCCAGCTTCACTGACAGAGCATCCTCCATTTCTCTTCTTCCACCGATCAAAGAGATAGATCCATGTGAATATCTCGTAATGGATCGTAAATCCTTTGTTTCCTTGCTCACTTCATCGACATTACTGGGAGTTCTGGTCAAAACGACACCGTTTTTTGAATGCTGCTGATGATGATCAGAAGATGCCGTACTCATGGTGAATAACAGAGACACTACAACCTCCTTTTTTTCTCTGTATTCTTCTCCATCTCTGGTTTTCTCATAATTCGTTACTCCAATATTCTGATGCCGTTTCTTTTTGTAGCATTTGTAGTTGGTTACGGCAACATTGGCGTTAGTGCTAGAGATGTCAGGCATTAATGTCCTGCACAATCGCTTCAATTGCTGACTACCATTAAGACGAGAGCACTTTTGCTGTTTCGCATTGAGATTAAAATCTTCCATTGCACCTGATTCCGACAATGTGGTTTGCCGGAAAACAGTTTCCGGCGAGGCGCCATAAATTTTATCATTAGTCATTGTTTGAAGGCTAAGAATATGACAAACACATTGCAGCCAGTAGGTGATTGATGGGAGAATATATAGCACCTTATTTGTAGGGTTGTTCTGTGTTAATTTAAATATTATATTTGTTTTTACTATAGATGTATCTATCGGTTTAAATTCATTTCTAGGTAATATCAAAATATCTCATTTTGTATAATAATCAATTGTGTGATCCTATTGTTAATTTAATATATTTTTACTTATTATGTAATAATTTTATTTTATTTTTTACTTGTAGTAGCTCTATCACATACTCAAACTTTTTTGTAAATTTATTATTCAAATTATTAATACGTAACAATATGTAATACTCCTTCTGTTTCAATTTATATGATTTACTTTTCTTTTTAGTCCGTCTAAAAAAAGAATGACATATTTCTATATTAAATAACAATTTAATTTTAAAATGTGAAATAATTTATAGCCATACAAATTTCTATCATAAATTTTATAAATCTTTCTTATTTTCTTAAAATTTGTGTCGAATCAAACTATCTCATATAAAATAGAATAAAAAAAAAGTAATGAAGAATAATATAATTCATTTAAGTATCTTATTTATTAAAATACTAATACAATACAAATAAGAATCAAATCGATGGTCCAAAACGGGAAGAAAGAATGAAAGAGCATGTGAAAGTTGAAAAAACAGGGGAATGGGGGTGGGGGAGGGGAGAGGGGCGGTGATGGTGGGAACAGAGCTTAAACGAATTAATTTCATACACGTGTACGGTGGCGATGGAGTAATAGATAAAAGGTGGCAAAAAGATTGGATTAATTGATACGGTTTTTTGGAAATTAGGAGGACCACTGTATACGTGTCGTTAAATTGAGTGGAGAGTATGCTTTCTTTTGTGGGGACCATACTATGGACTTGTCAGAATCAGAGGATGGAGATTTTATGGGACACGTGTTTGTTAGCAACTGATTTTCTTAAAATTGGACTTGTATTTACGTGTCGGATTTGCAATTAAATAATGTCATATGTTCCGTAAATCTCACTCTACTTCTTTTTTTATACTATATGTTTGTCTTAAGATATTTATTGAAGTAGAAAGAATTTGTCACTCTATTTAACTAACGTTTTTACCATATAATTTGTTGAACAATAATTTGGAATTTCTTATATATTTAATATACTTCCCAACACAAATACATAGTCTAAGCGTCTATCACCGTAGATCCGCCCATGAAGGAATAACATGCTCTTTCCGTCAATTGTCACAAACATGCTTAATAAGTGACTGGAAAGGTTTGACGATATGTGATAGATGACCTTTCAAGACAAATATCAAATGGAAGAGACTATACGTACTAATAAGTTAATACTAAATCAAGATTTATATATATTGCCAAACCAAAAAACAACCAACTGAAGCCACACTGCTTTGCTCTGTTGAGTGTGGACTGATAAATTGCTAAAATATGGACAGAATTGTATCGTATAGAAATATCTAACAGAAATTCAGGTAAAGAGATCAACCACGGTACAAGACACCACATTCCAATAACAATGTAGGGAAAACTCAACATGAACTACAAAAGAGAATAAAAGTTCAACAAGCACAGAGAAGAGGAGGAGCATGGATTAGACTATGAACATGTTCAGATTACTAACTGTTTAGATCAATTACTCCAATAGCAGTACATAAGTATCTTCCTTAGTCTACACAAAAGTCACTATACAATATAAGTTTCTCATATGCACAAAATCATCTTGAATTCCAGCCCAAGTAAAGAAGAGATGCCAAAATATGGTCGGTCTAGCTTCTTCTTTTTTTCCATTCAGAAATATTTTCACTTATCAAAACACCCTGTGAATCAGGATTTCTTCGCCCTAGAGAAGTCCATCCATGGATACTGCAGAAGATCATGAACAAAATCAGTTAATATGAATACTCTTCGAGGGAGGGGGCAGGAGAGAAGAACACATTATCATGAAGTACCTTTTCCTTAATAAACTTTAGCATCTCCTGGTTTTGCATCTCGTCTAGTGTTGGAAGACCCATTGCTTCCTGTCGCTGATCAAACTGCAGAAGTATTATCCATCACACATTTAGAAGGCATCAATATCCATAAATACAACAAGAAAGTCAGTTCTTGTGAATATGAATTTTCACCAAAAGAAGAACCAGTAAACAAGTAAATCAAACATCACTAGACTTGTCCCTTCTACAAAATGAAGATAACAGCAATACCACTCCCAAGGTAAAAGCATGTTCAAGTCCAGTAATTAAGTATGGCTAGTGGGCAGATCAAGCTGGTAGACACAACTTAGCATCATCAACAATAGCTATAGGAGAGGTAAACCTCCTGTGCAAACAATCACCCGTCATAACAACAAGGAGACGGTTCATTTATATAAATACCATAGCATTCAGGGCTCCCAGATTGTGCTATAATCCAATTGAGAGATGGGGCAAAAATAGAACCTCTAAGACCTGAAGAACAAAATTCTACTAATTATACGGAACTATCAATGCCGGTCAGCATTGTGGCCCTTTAGAGCTTAGTTTCTTTCTTGTGCCATACAAAAGACTCCACTAAAAAAATTGTATAGCCAACTATCTATGTTTTTCTATAAAGCGCCTTCAATACTTACCTTTCATAACTAACCTCAAATCCTAATGTACATTTTGATTTCATAATTGTGAACCGAAATATACTAGAAGAATTTTAGGCTCAAAAGTAGCTTCCTAAACTCCAAATCTGAAGCTTTTTCTCATAAACACATTTCTATGCTAAGTTTCTACAAACTAAACCAGAAGTACTTTTTTGGGCATTTACCAAGCATGTCAAGTAAAGGTGTCAAGAAGGGACCCATTTTCTCAAATGCAAAAGGAAATTCTGGGGGATACTAGTAGAGCACAGAGTAATGGTAAATTTGTACTAATGTGGCTAACAAATGACTCATAAGATATAGAATAAGCACAAATTATGCAGTACCTACCATGTCAGTGATGCTAGAAACTTCCATATGAATACCATAAATGAGGGTTTACTTGGCAGAAATAAGTAAAAATGAAGTGACACCAGAATTCCGACTTAAACAGGTGTTACCATAGCAGAACAATTTCAACTAACAATAAAACCGTACCATAATAGTTTCAACACTAGATCGAATCTCCGGGTCCAATTCTGATAGCCTGGTAATTTCAGGTTCAACTTTCTTGGTATCGAGTTCAGGTTCACCTTTCACTACCCATTTCCACCAGTGCATCTTGTCTATCTTGGTAAGGAGTACAGAGATGGATTATTTTTTTTGAAACTAGTACAGAGATGGATTTCTGATCCTCTGCAAAGATGTCGGCAATAGTTAGTTATTGATCTTATGTTCCTCAAAGTAAAGCTGCATTAGCTGTTCTCGCACAGATTATAGTAATATTAACTAGCAAACTATTGGATTAATAGGTACATGCCCATACTTTGAAACTATGTATCACAGTGAAAATCAACTGCAGGGTACTAATAACAGCAGATGTAAATAGAAAAAAAATTCAAGCAACCATGCATCAATACATGACAGCAACTTAGCTAAGGTCCAGAAACAATCCTCAATTTTGACAGGTCGATAGAGTTCTCCCTGCCACCACAAAGAGGATGAACGTTAATATACAGGCTCAGAAGGAAATCATACAAATCTTACACATTTTGAAATGGAAAAACAGCAAATGATATCTCTGAATGACTAGAAACAGGAGAACACACTAACATCAATTATTGGAGGCTGACCCTTTAGTCTGACTGTAAGATGGTTCATTTTTATATCGCAAACAATAAACCGTGATTTTGTTCCCTGAGGTATAGGAATGTTGACATTAACCTCCTGTAAGGATTGACCCCAAGAGTAGTTGTCCAGATCAAGGCCATTGCCTATGTTGGGAGCTGCGTACATATCAGCAGAAAGGGCAATAAGCTACTGGTGATGCAAAACAAACAAGGTTGTTCGGTAACACCAATTAACATATAAAGTTGGAATATGATGAGAACAAAGAATAACCAAGTGTAATATGGAGTTTGAATTTCAAGAAAAAGACAACGAACAATGGTATAGCAGAGAATTGGAGTTAAAGGACCTTCTGCAAAAAATATAAACAGTATGCCACAACCGTACACACCTACACAGCTTAGAAAAAGAATACCAGTTCAAACTGAATACGGTCAACCTTCTGATGACATAAAAGGTAAGAAGACCAAGTCCAGCGACAAATAAAGGAGACAACAAAAGAAAGCCACAACATCGACCCTCCCTCAGCAGATTGGCACAATGCATGAAAACCACATAAGTCCCCTGCTATCAAATTCCAAGAGAGCAAGAGTAGGGCTTCAATCATGTGATAATGATCTGAAACCACTTCGCCGTTAACTTTCACTAAAATGTTGTACAAATATAACTCTAAAGATCAAGAATGAAGCTTCAACTGGGCTATTTGATACATTTATTTGTTTTCAGAACATTAGGCTCTAAACAGACTTGATAAGTGCAAACATTTGAAACGACCTAGCCATCAACTATCATTGCTTTACAAATCGAACTCTAATAAACTTTACTTATGACTAATAACCATAAAAATATATATCAGATGATATTCAAGATCAAGATTCAAATCAATAATTATTATATCTTTTTCCCTGAGTGGTAATCTCGAAACTCAAGGGTTCAAGGGAGTGGAACTGAAGCACAAGTTAGGACAATCAGTATGTAACCATTGTGTTAACTCATTTCCCAAAATTCCTACCCGAAAGCTACACACCTCTAACTAAATAATCCTCTAAAACACCAGGGGAGAAAAGTAAAACACAGATGAAACATTTTGTTATAAAAAAAAGTACCTAAAAGCCCTTTCTTGTTCTCTTCAATGGCCTCAGTAGTGTTAATGGCCTCCTTAACCTCCTGTACGGATTGATACCGAGAGTAGTTATCCAGATCAAGGCCATTGCCTATGTTGGGAGCTGTGTACATATCAGCAGAAAGAGCAATAAGCTACTGGTGATGCAAAACAAACAAGGTTGTTCTATAACACCATTAACATATAAAGTTGGAATATGATGAGAACAAAGAATAACCAAGTGTAATATGGAGTTTGGAATTCAAGAAGATACACAACGAATAATGCTATAGCAGAGAATTGGTGTTAAAGGACCTTCTGCGAAAAATATAAACAGTATGCCACAATCATACACACCTACACAGCTTAGAAAAAGCAATACTAGTTCAAATTGAATACAGTCAACCTTCTGATGACATAAAAGGTAAGAAGACCAAGTCCTGCGACAAATAAGGAGACAACAAAAGAAAGCCACAACATCGACCCTCCCTCAGCAGATAGGCACAATGCAAATGAAAACCACATAAGTCCTCTGCTATCAAATTCCAAATTCCCAGAGAGCAAGAGTAAGGCTTCAATCATGGGCTAATGGATATTCTTATTTTTTTTCTTTGATCAAACTATTGTATGTTCTTTTTATCAGAAAATTAGAATCAAAACATACTTGATAAATGATAACATCTGAAAACACTTAGCCATTAACTTTCACTAAAATGTTGTACAAATATAATTCTAAAGATCAAGAATGAAACTTCAAATGATCATAAAAATATATATCAGATGATATTCAAGATCAAAGATTCAAATCAATAATTATTATATCTTTTCCCTGAGTTGTAATCTGGAAACCCAAGGGTTCAAGGGAGTGGAATTGAAGCACAAGTTAGGACAATCAGTATGTAACCATTGTGTCCATTCCTCTCAATTCATAACTCATTTCACAGAATTCCTACTGGGAAGAAAAGTAAAAACACAGATGAGACATTTTGTTAAAGAAAAAATACCCTTCTTGTCCTCTTCAATGGCCTCAGTAGCGTTAATGGCCTCCTCTACCTTCGTCTCGTTAGAAGGCTTTGGTGGTTTGTCATCTTGCTCATTGTATTCGGAAATGATCACCATTGATAAACTCAAGATTCAGTTGAGAGTTTCAGGGTTTTGGCGGTGAAATTTTGAATTATGTAGAATTGAGGCTGATTATATGTATAGACGGAAATGAAAACAGGCAGCCTATAGAATATTCCAGAAGATCTTGTGGGATGAGTTCAAAATGCAATATAAAATGGGTAAAACACAAACCATAATGTTATTGGTGGAATACACTCGTCTCTCCTTCTCTGTATATGTATTTCACAATATATTTGAGTTTCACAATTTTATTTATACGTGTATTCCGTATCTACAAATCACCTTAGTTTCTCTTGGTCAATTCATCTATCATTAAGGCAAATAAAAATAGACTAAAAGTGATACATGGTGCAACCCCATTACAACTGCTCCAAACTTGTCTCCATCTACCATCGTACATGTCATTAATTGCCCTAGTAAACGCTACAGATATTCCTCTAGCCTCCGAGAATCTTCAAAGAATATTTTATCGTATGTTTTTTCTAGGTCGATGAATACTATGTGTAGGTCCTTCTTCCTCTCTCTATAGAGTTTTACCATTCTCCTAACCAAATGAATGATTTCTATAGTTGAGCGTATCTGCATAAATCCGAAATAATTCTTCAAAACAGACACACCTCTCTTCCATGATTTAGACTAACTTAGGCATCAATTTTGATTTCTGTAACGTCTCCCTTCCTTTCCCTCACTCTTCTCCTATGCTCCTTTAGTTTGAGAAATATTGAACGAGTTTTCGCTATTAATGTCAACAAAAGAGATAATGACAACGATGATAGCCTAGGTTTTATTTATTAGCATGATTTATCAAAATAGGCAAATTAGAGCCACATACGTCCAAAAGAAAACAAAACCTAAAAATCCCCATATGGAGCAAACTCTAGCAATCGTGAATTGCGAGAATAAAAGAGCAAAAGAAAAAGTATATGGGGATAAAATTAGGGCAAGTTACATATTTGGCCGATTTGACAAATTAATTATATTGTCAACAAAAATATACACTATTTTGTATTAAGAATTTATATTTTATTCATATCATACAATACTATATATAAAAAAAAATACATTTATTGCCAATTATTTTGATGGCGGATATACAATGTCGTTGTCCCTTAAAATTAAGTAGTCGCGGCACTTTGGACCCTAGGCTTATATTGCCAAAAGTTTGGACTATACATCTAAAGTTGAAGATAATTTCCTTCATATCTTAACATTTATCATATTTATATGATACACTTTTAACATCACTTTAGAAAGGTCAATTGCATTACCACTTTTGAAATTCAAAATCCGAAAGTCGTTTAAATCAATTCGGTGTTTGTGTAATAGCGTGGAAACATCTTTGGGAAGCTAAATAAAAATTTTGATATATGTTTTCTTGTATATCAATGTATATTGTCTCTGTATATCGGTGTATTTGATGTATATTTTTGTATACTCATGATAAATGTATTTTATGTATGTAATATTCACACATGATATACATGATTGTGTTGATATTTTGCAATTCCATTTAAAATCTGAAATTCCAAATTAGCTCAAATCATATCTGATTTCCCTCATATAAAAAAAAACTGTTGAAAAAAAAAAATTAGAGTTTAGTAGTGATTTCAAATTTTGAGTTTTTATAAGGTTTTGTCAGTGATGAACTAAGCAAATTTTGTGATAGTTGTGGAGAAATAAATTATCGAAAAATGCGGCAAAAATCGAGCTTCCCGATGACCTTATTTTTTTCCGATGAAAGAGGAAATGAGGGATTGATGGAGAAAGAGATTTAGGGTGGAATTGAGGAAAAATGTTGAGAAAGAGGAAGATGAAATCATAAGAGTTATTTGTTGTCAAATTATTTGGGTTATAGGTGCCAATACTAATTGTTGGCTTATTTGATATACTGTATTTGGTAGTTTACCCAAATCATACTAGTTAGGAACTAATTATTTATCATGTTTGTAATATTATGAATCTTATCAGATTTTAGATTTCGATATATGTTACCGGCACATCCAGATACATGTATCTCGAATATATGGAATAAAAATTAGGTATAATTTGTTTAGATACACTGTATCCAAGTAGATTTGCATTTATTTAGAATACATATTAAACAAATTTCACTCGTCTCCCTCCTATCTTGCTCATGTATCTGGTATCCTAGATACATGTATCAAATGTTAGATACATGCATTTAGTGTGATTCACATGTATCTGGGATATACAGATAAATCTCGCTTGCCTCCCAACCATTTTTGCTCACCTCTCTTCCTATTTCAGCTTATGAGGTTGCAAAGAACATGTATCTAGATGCATTTGACTTGAAATTTGAAATGAAATTATTAATTAGTCAGATAATATGCGACAATTCCAAATCATAGGGAGAATTAATAAAATAAAGGGAAAATCAGCAATCAAGTCATAATATCTAACATAATTAGTCAAAACAACAACACTTTAAAATATTTATTTAAATTGTCAGAATGGCAATATTTTAGAAAATAATTTGTATTCAGATTTTATTATTTAAATTTCCTTTTATTTATCAAAACAGTCCTATATTGGATCAAATTCTAAACCAATAACCGTTTAAAAAGAAAAAACAATTACACCACTACCCACCCTTATTTCCCCACTTTCACGTTTTCTTTCCCCCACCTTTCACGTTTTCCAGCTTCTCTTTCTTCAAGGTTCGCACAAATTGTTCAACAAAATCTCTATTTTAATTCAAGAAATCTCTCGATTGTTAAACGAAATCTCTATATTAATTCAACAAATTTCTCGATTGGCAAAGGTAATTTCCATTATTTACTAAGATTTATTTTGATTTGCTTTAAAAATCACCGATTATGGTGTATATTCCGGATTGTATATATTACGGATTTTCAGTCACTTTTTTTTTTATGTGATTTTATTTAGATATTCGTCAAATATTTATGTATTTCAGATTTTTAGTCTTTTAAACAAATTTTTTCAATTTTTTTTGTGATTTTGTTTTAATTTTTCAGATTTAGTAGAATCTAAAAATTCATTTATATGTTTATTTTGTTTGATTTTTAGTATATTTATATTTGATATTATCAAAATTTGCTTTTAGGATTTTAGATTTTGGGGAAAGTATCTGATTGTCTACAATGACGGAATCAATCAAAATTACTAGAGGTATACCAAATAATATTCAAAAATTTGGGGAAATTCCCTCATTTGATTTGGGTATTACCCAAGTTTTGGGAAATTTCCCTCATGAATGTATTAGTAAGACATTTTTTTGTATTTTAATCATAACTGTATTAATAAGACAATTTTTGTATTTTATTTTTTGTAAGACATTTTTTGTATTCATGCGTATACGTTTTAATCATAACTATATTAGGAAGACATATTTTTGTATTTTATTTTGTTAAAGCAATATAAATTTGATGAAAACATAATATATATAAAATTGTGATGAATACATTATTAGAAGGGAAATATAAACTTATTTGGTATTCATTTAGCGTTCGGAATACAAAATGATATTGAAATACATCCTAATTTTTGAAATACAAACTGATATTGAAATACATCCTTATTTTTGGAATATAAACTGATCCAGAGAAATGGTAACTACAATTTTAAAGTGAAATAATAATAATATAACAAGACTGGATATTGAAATATAAATACAATTTAGTTTGAATACTACTTATTCTATGTTTTAATTTTCACCAAAAATGTATTTTCAATATCATTTTATTTTACTACTAATTTGTATTTATATATTTTTTTCTTCTTAAACTAGAATGCCAAAAGAGTTGTATGCATTATAATTCTATACCAACAATTTTTTGTATTTTAAGTTATGCATATCTTTAGGTATATAGCTTGTAGTCCATTTTTATATAATTTAAATTTGTGACTCATATAATTTTTCAATTACACTTTAAAGTAATTACACGGTAAATACACAAAAATAAAATAAATTCATAACATGAATATGAATACATTTCGATTGAACACATATTCAAAGAATTCCAAACAAGTAAATATAGAAAACAGAGGGCATTAGAAATTTGGAAACAATTCCGCTCTAATAAGATATAAAATTCAAGTATCATTAACTAAACAATACGCGGTCCATTCCTACACGAACGCCTATTGTGCCCCTTAAACCCACAAGTACTACAAGAATTCTTGCTCTTCTTCCCATATAGCTCTTTGTATGCCTTGTCACAATACTTCTTGGATGGCCTTCCAGGTAGCTAGCTTCAAAAATAAAAAATATAGAACACGCACTCAATACATACTGATCTGTATTTACATACAAAGATTTCACCTTTTAGCTCAACTACAACAAATTGAATCCAATATTTAATTGTATCCAGAACTTACTACAAGGCAACAAATATTGATATACAATTCATAATTACTTTATGATTTTTAATCCCTAGTTGTACTTTGTTCAGTATATCACATAATTTTTATGAGTCTATCCCTATATTGTTACTATTTACATTAACTTAATGGGATACAAAATACTGTATGCATTAAAAAAAATAACTTCCAAACTAAAAAAACAAGCAATTTCATTCGTTCTACATCATAATTTGGATACAAAACATCCAAAAAAAGGGATACGAAAATCTCATATTGTTATTGTTTACATTAACATAATGGGATACAAAAATATTGTATGCATTCAAATAAAAAGAAAACAACTACAAAACTAAAAAAAGCAAGCACTTTCAATCGTTCTATATCATAGTTTGGATACAAACATCCAAAAAGAGCTAAAAATATCAAACCATACAAAGATTTCACCGATTTCATCAGAAAAAAATCAACCCACTATTATAGTCGAGATATACGAATATATCATCCAAACAAATAAAATAATCGACAAAAACAAAAATACCTGATATCGAAATTTCTTGAATTCAATGAAACTGACGAAATTATAGTCGTGAATTTTGAAAACCTCCGTTTCAAGAATATGCCGAATTCAACTCGAAGAAGCTTTGAAAATTATCAATAGAATGATTCGGAAGACAAAACTATTTTTGCAAAAAAAATAAATTGGAATTCTTAAGAACAAGGCAAAAAAACGCTCGAAAGAAAAAATGGCAACATATGCTCTTTCAAAACGTAACTGATTTATATTTAAAATCTTCTTTTCCTTTTTGAAATTTTCTGTTCCATGATTTTCTCTATTCTGTTATTAATTATTTGTATTCTTTCAAATTAATCAAAATAAAATAAATACATAACTCACCCCTTAACAAACTAAAATATTGTCATTTTAAATAAATAGTGAAACTATTGTTAAGTAGTCCCACTAAAAGCTAAAATATTGCTATTTAAAAAAAATTCCCATTAATAAATATGACTGAAATGTTTGCGTAATTAGGTAGCTTTCATATCTTTTAAGTTATATAAGGTGTCAAATTCTCCTCACTGAATTAACACTATTGCTTGACAAAATGGCATACTGTGACAACTTATAGACTAAATTGGCAATAAATAGCCTACTTTTAAGATTTTAGCAAGAAAAAGACTTTGTTTTATTTATTTGGCATTTAATAGTTATTTTTATTTTTCTTAAAAATATATTTTTGTTCCCCTTATTTTTCTCTAAACACGTTTGATTATTTTATCATTCTTATTTTATCTCTCCTTTTTATTTGTTAACCATTTTAAAATAGAGTTCTTCTTCTTCTTCTTTTTC